>JAOXJP010292295.1:0-19908 GCA_025762735.1 Platanus orientalis | reverse complement strand
AAATTTGAAATAAAATTTTTAACCAAATACTAATTTTTTTTTTTTTTTTTTTTTTTTTTTTTTTTTTTTGGGTGTCTTATCTTTAAAATACTGATCTCAAATTTCTCTGTTTTCATTCTTTAAACCATTATTACCTTGCTGTATAGAAAACCAGGAACCCTCCATCAAAGCCTAGTCATAAACAAAAACTAAAAACAACCCATTACGTCCATACCTGTAATCCTACTTCTTAATAAAATTCCAGCACCCCTTTCTTCCCAATGAAACGCTAGACCTTCCCTACAACCTGAAAGAATTTTTATTCTGCATCTGGTTTACTAGAAGTGATTTACACATGTGGCCACCCAGGTAGTAGCCCAAAAGGTTCAAAATGTTCGCCATACCATCCATATGGACCATATCTTATAGGACAAATTTCAGCCTAATAGCTCCCACCGGCAAAAGGAAACCCTCGGTGGTAACGAATGGCAGACCAATTTCAGCCCAATACCTTTTAGTGAGTGCTAGGGTTCGCAACTTATGGGAACCTAGGAGCTAGGGATCTTGTTTTGAGTCCTCCCCAAATAAACACATGATACGAACCCCTCATATTGAATAAATAAAAATAAGAAAAGAAAATATAATATATGAGAGAATGACTGCTTTGAGAGGGTCAGGCCTTGGAATGATCACTTCGAGGGTGATTAGTTTCTAAGAAGAACTTAGGAATTTATTCAATGATTTAATCACATGCCATCATTATTATATAGGACTCAAAACCATAATTCAAAAGGAAACCCAAACCTAATAAAGAAATATAATTAAGGAAAAATATTCTAGACCAAATAGGAAAAATACAACAAAAGAAAATAAATAATAGAATGGCAAAGCAAATGAAGGCTTGAAACATAGAATTTCAGGGAAAATAGAAGGCATGTATCATTTCACCCCTCTAAAAGATCAACCTTGACCTCAAGGTTAGAAGTTTGGAAACTTCTCCCGCAGCTTGTATAGGTACTCCCATTTAGCATTTTCTTGAGCAACACAACTTAATTATTTTTCTTGACTATTTTCCTATCCAGAATAGCCATTGGTTGAATTCGAAATTCATCATTCTCTGAAAACTCTAGCAAATCCAATTCTTTAACTTGGACACATGAGAAACAGGATGAATTTTGGACTTACTAAGCAAATCCAGTTTGTAAGCAACCGGCCCAATCTTTTCCACAATTTTGTAAGGCCCATAAAAACGAGGAGATAGATTCATGTTGCTATGAATAGTCATTACTGATATGGTTGCAGATGCAAATAAACCATATCTTCAATCTCAAAGAACCACTTTGTTATATGTTTGTCAGCTTGATGTTTCATCTTAACTCTTGCGACTTGGAGATTCTCCCTAAATAAATGGTGAACTCGATCTCAATCCCTCAACTCAACATCTACCTAATGAACATTAGTAGACCTTGGAATATAAGAGAGCACTATAGGAGGCAGTTGACCATATACGGCCTCATAGGGGTTCATACCAGTTGAGCTGTGAAAAGTAGTATTGTACCACGACTTAGCCCATGAAATCCATTTAGCCCACCTCTTAAATTGTTGACCCATTAAACACTTGACATAAGTCTCCAAACAACGGTTCACCACATATGACGAACTCTTACATAGCTCAATTTGCTGCAAGAAAAACAACTCTTTCCAAAAACTACTTATGAAAAAACCTTATCCTTATTTCTCACAATTGAATTAGACATACCATGCAATTTAAAAATATACTCCATAAGCAAATGATAATTTAGGAGGCAGTATAGGAATGAGCAATAGCAATGAAATGGGCATATTTGAACAGGCGATTAACTACCATCATAATAGTATTTTTCCCATTTTAAGGTGGTAATCGTTCAATGAAGTCCATGAAAATATAAGCCTATATTTTCTCGAGGATGGGCAAGGGCTAAAGAAGGCTGGAAGGAGCGACAATCTCACTTTATTTCTTTGGCAATCATTGCAGATTGCTACATGTCACTTAATATCTCTTTTCATCCATGTCCAATAAAAGGTCCTTGAAACCTTTTTATATGTTTTATCAAAATCCTAAGTGACCCCTCTCTGGAGAATTATGTAGTAGCAAAAGAAGATTTTGGCACCATTTAGAATTGGATCCAAGCAAAACCCTTTTTTTATACAATAATAAACCATTTGTAAAGAATGTGTGGCTTCATCCAGGTAATCTTGAATTTTTCAAATAATAGCCTATAAAGACTCATCTAACACAGCCTCTACTCAAACTTGTTCCACCCAATTAGATGAGGGATAAGAGATAGCAAGCAATTGCCCCTCCATCTATTGGGATAGTGCATCAGCTGTTGAATTCTCAGTACCTTTCTTATACTTTATTTCATAATCGTAACCCATGAGTTTTGATGTCCACTTTTGTTACACCTTTAAGGATAATCTTTAACACCTTAAATATTTCAAGCCGTAGTGATTAGTGTAGATTTTAAAATGTTAGTCAATCAAATAATGTTGTTACTTCCCAACTGCATATAAATTGTCATCATCTCTTTCTCAGAAATTGATAGCTCCAAATCTTTTGTAGATAGTGTCTTATTAGTGAAGGCTAGTGGTCGACCTTCTTACATCAACATCACTCCAATTCCAATGCCAAAAGCATCACATTCGATCTCAAATAGCTTAGAAAAATTAGGTATTGCCAATACTGGAGTTGAAGCCATAGTTCTTTTAAGCAGATCGTATAATTCAGTAGCTTCTTCATTCAACAACAAAAAAAAAAAATTAGCAAGGCTATAAACGATCTAGAGATCTTGCCATAATCCTTTACAAATTTTTTATAGTATCCAATCAATCCCAAAAATCCTCGTAAGCCTTATAGAATTTTTGGAATAGATAATTCCAACATGCTAGACACATTTTAAGGGTCAATAACAACGCCTTCTCATGATAAAATATACCCCAAATATTTTATTTGAACTTATCAAAAAGAACACTTCAATCGTTTGATAAACAATTTATGTTCACAAAGTGTTCTAAAAATTACCTTTAGATGGGCTAGATGATCTTTCCAAGTCAATCAAACTATCTATCAAGATATCATTAAAGGGAACCAAGACAAAATGCTACAAAAATGTATTGAAGATTCTATTAATCAAACTCTGAAAGGTAGATGGAGCATTGGTCATAATCAAAAACTCGTAATGCCCATTGTGAGTACAGAAGGTTGCCTTTGGGATATCGTCTCTACGCACATAAACTTAATGATAACCTGACCTAAGATCCAATTTTGAAAAATAAGCTACACCATATAGCTTGGCCAATAACTCATCAATCCTGAGAATTGAAAATTTATCCTTCATAATGATATTGTTGAGTGCCATGTAATCAATGCACATCTGCCAATACCCATCATGTTTCCTTTCTAACAATACCGGTGAGGAATATGAATTGTTGTTTGGCCGGATAATTATATTTTCTAACATCTCCCTAAACTAGCTTTCAATCTCTCCATTTTAAATATGTGGGTACAGGTAAGGCTGAATATTTAGAAGCCGACTATCATACATTAAGGAAATTCGGTGATCATGTGAGCACTAGGGAGGAAGTCTAGTGAAAACAAGAAAAATATATTCAAAATTTTGCAATTGCAGCAAATCAAGTAACATGTCTTCTTTTGGTTCACTTCCCTCTAATGAGTACAAGGTCATGTACATGGCAATACCTCCCTTGGTCATCCTCTTTTCAATGACATGGCTACTAACAATTTACATGGGAGGATCTCTTAATCCCTTCAAAGTATATTTTTGCTCTTTAATATCAAGCCACATTACAAGTCTAGAAAAACCCCCATAAAATGGGGCCTAGGGTACAGAGCTACTAAGCCCCTAACACCACGTCACACCCACGAAAATGAAGCATATAGAAATCGGATGTGAAACTAAATCCTTGTATAGATATAGATAGATTATCACATGTACCTTGGATTCTTATATGTTCTCCATTAGCTACTATAACCTCCAAAGGTTTGTTGTTTGACCATAGGAAGTTGAGGCGTTTGACTAGATCCAAATGAATAAAATTGTGAGTACTCCTTGAGTCCATGAGGATGGTCATTAGTCGTTTCTTAAGCTCTACCTTAACTTGCATTGCTTGAGGAGATAGGGGCCAATCACAGCATGCATAGAGATTTCAAATGGAAAATCTTCTAGTTATTCATCAATATCTTCAAGTTCCAGTTCTTGCTTGTCATCTGACCAATCCCCTTTAATAAAAAATAAATGTTTGTTTTTACATTGGTGACCAAGGCCAATGGCAGTGACTTGGGCTGCCAGCGTGAAAACACAGGTTCAAGTCTTATTAAAGCCACTTTGTCCAAAAAAGCCAAAGGTTAGATCTGTCTCCGGTCCAACCCTCTCAACACCCCGTAATTATGGGACCGGCATTGGGTAATGAACTTTTATGACTAGGGGCCAAACTTTTCATCACAATTATAGCATAACTCCTTATCCCTCTTAGCCTTTGCTTCAGACAACATCAACTGTTTAACTGGTGCATGTGTTGGAGTAGAGAGGCAGGTGCTTGACACACGTAGTTTTGTTTGCACAAGACAAGTAATTGCTCTTCCTTAAGTATCACCAAACCAATGGCTTATGACATAATGGTTAGGCTAAACATAAGAACATAGTGTTTAAATTCTTTCTTAAGTCCACTCACAAAACAACTTACATAAAATTCTCTGGTCAATCCTGTGGTTCAATTGGCTAGTTGTTCAAAAACAGGATTAGTATAGTAGATGTTTGGTGAAGCTTGGTGAGTTCTCTAGTATAATCCATGTACATTCTCAGGCCAAAATGAAAGCATAAATGTTGTACAAACTTCACCAAGACATTGTTCCTTGACTTTTCTCCACCCACCAATACTATTGCAAGGCATTTTTATCTAAATGGATAAAGGTTATCGTAACCTTTTACACCTCCATAATTTGATTTAATTTGAAAATTTGTTCTGCTCGAAATATCTAGCCGTCCAGGTCTTCTCTATCAAAACGAGGAAAATCAAGGGACACAACACTCGACTGAATCAATCCCCCTGTCTCAAATTGAAAATTAGATCCCTCTTTTTTACCATATCAACCATGGACCGCGCTACCTGATGAACCATTAGCAGACAAAGATTGTGAAAGAATCTGGCCATACTTCAGATCTATCACCATAACCAAACTTTGCATATCTACAATGGTGCGAGTTTATTGTTCTATGACTTCGGTGAAGCATGCCTCCTACTTCTTTGCTAACTCCTTCAAACTCTTGATCTTTTTCTCTATTCTTGCTTTAACCCTTGATCATGTACCTTCAGCTGTAGCTCTGATACCAAATGATACGAACCCTTGGCATCAAATAAATAAAAATAAGAAAAACATATATAATAGATGAGAGAATGACCACTTTGAGAAGGTTGGGCCTCAAAATAATCACTGCAAGGGCAATTAGCCTCTAAAAACTTAAGATTTATCCAATGATTCAACCATATAGCATCTACATCATTACATAGGACTCAAAACCCTAATTCACAAGGAAACCCAAACCTAATAAGGAGATAATTAAGAAAAAATATTCTAGACCAAATAGGAAAAATACAAATAAGGAAAATAACTAATAGAATGGCAAAGAAAATAGAATCTTAGCAAAAATAGAAGACATGTATCAACACAAACATTAATGGAATGCAAGGGTGGAGAAACAATGCGCCATTTGTTTCAGTGGTGGCTTGGTCTGCCTTGATCCCATCCCAATCCAGCATACCCTTTGTTACCAACTGCTTGCAGTGGTTCTATCAGACCCTTCGTGGTGTTTCCAAGACCTTCTCCCTAAATACAGATTATAAATAAGAAAAACAGAATTAGATCAGTTAGATTGATTTCAAGGATTACTAAAATAAAAGAAGAAATATTTATGTATGCAGCATACTATGGAACCCCATACTTCCTACCAATTGATTGGCATTGCCATTAATCTAGACCACAATTAGCAGGATTCAGCCAAAAATAAATAAATTTAAAAAAAAAAAACGGGGGGGAGGGGAAAGGAAAAGATACAGCAAAACTGTGTTTCATAACAATTCAGATCTAATTCAATTTAGATGTATGTGGGTGTATCTAATGTTAACCATGGTGGAATTAAATTCAACAATGGATTTTCTAACCTTCCCCTTGTGGGTGAATTCGCTATCCCTCACTGGACATCTGGACCAACAATTTCAACAAAATACTCCCATATAATGAATGAGATTCCATCTTATAAAGGGAATTTTGGTAAACTAAAGTGTAGGACATTGCTTTTGGCAACACCTAAGTCATGTACAAGTTATTGTGAAACTACCCAGACTCATTGCAAAACAACCATAATGAGTTTTCTTTGACAACTAACTACCATCTACTTACAAAAACTACCAAGACATGTTCGTTTTTCTCTACCAAAAAAGAGGGAAAAAAAATCAAAAAGGTAATAATAACAAAAATAATAAACTACCATCTACTTACATAGCGTTTGAAGCATAATTGATCAACATGTTGGTCAATTTTTTTTCCTCATTTCTTTCTTGTTTTGTTTTTTGAATAAAATTATCTTTACCTCTAAAAGAATGATTGGACTAAAAACGTCCAGGAGAGGATTAAAAATTCACCTACAGGGTAAATCTGATCTATCCAGTGTTTGGGACCATGTAGAATATTTCATAGGACCAAAATTTCTGCAGTCAAATGATCCTACAAATTGATCATTTAAGTTCTTTTGCATGGCCGAAGATAACGAAGATGACCATCTAGAAAAAGAGCTATGCTTACAATTGAATAGGAAGATAACCAGTCGTCTTAGGAATTCTTCCCACTAAATGGATGGTGTGATTTATAAGAATGTCACCATTTAAATGAAATAAGCCCAGACAATTTTAAGTAAAATATTACCTGTGTATCATCCCATGTTAAATTGAAAAACGGAAAACCATTTATTTGGCTCACAGCATGTCATGTGGATGCTGTGGAGAAGCATGCACCTCAGTAAGCCCCAGTCACACTGGCAAGTTCTTTCTTGACGGGACAACTGTTAAAAATCCTGTAACTGAATGGGTTTTACTTGAATGGTAACCCACTGCAATGGCAGTAGCAGGAAAGAGCATGGGGAATCAGAAGGAACTAGGAAATACAAGGGGTCATTTCACTATTGAAAACCATTCTAATGAGAAGGAGCAAGACAGATGGATAAAGAAAGGGCCCGAATATTTTGCAGTTCAATTCAAAAATGTATTTATACATACAAATATTTAAATTATATAGCCATTTCATATGCTTTACCAATAATTCAATGAAAGGACCAAGTTTGGATTGCTCATAACCCAAAAGCTGCATTGACCATATGATCCTCGTTACCCACTAAATTTCCATATCTTTAGAGGGCTATCTAGGATATCTTCTACATCAAAATTAACTGTATCAGATGACAAATCTGTTTGATAGACTGTCATCAAGCCATGCCATCATATTTTCCTGATAGAATATCTAGATGATGAGATTGACTGATACTAACAATAATCGAATTGGGCGTCACCCATGATCTCCTAGTTGGGACCACAGAATAGTGGGTATGGCATTGATAACCCATAACTGTAATCTAACCCATATGCAAATACATGCCATGTTTCACTATCTAATAAATTAATATATAGATGGGAACTGCAACTGAGTATAGAGCTCTACCTCCTTCCAGCCCATGCCTTCTAAAATTCTTCTGGCATAACTACCAGCTCCAAATGACATGTTCAAGGCTTCAGCAGCAGCTTCTTCTGTACAGACAGAAGATGTACTGGCCTCACCAACCCCTAAATTTTTTTGCCCTGGACCCACTCCAAAACCACCATGTAAGGCTCTCCTCTCTGCAGCTCTATCCCTGTATGCATTGCTTCTATGCTGCAAAGAACAAAGTAGACAAGTTCCAAGAGAAAAGGAGATATTAACAATGATGTATTTCAGCCATTAGCCTACATAAAAAATAAAAGCCTAATGATATTAGATGACTCAACTGATATTATCAAGTAAAAAGAATATTGAAAATAGTCTACAATCCACATCCATGATCATGTCTGCAAAATTCTTTTTCTGTTTTTGTTCTTACTTTTTTTTTTTTTGATAGAAGAAAAAAATTCATTAGGGGGATAAGCAATCCCCAAGAGAACCAGCAGCCCCATGGGCAATAAAAGGATTACATTTTGAAAATATTTCCTCACCCCCATTTGATATCTACAAGAGAATCCTCTCCCATCACTTTACAATTGGATCCTCAAAAACAAAGCCAATCATTTGCTTTCTTATATACAATGTGTACAGGTTCATTATAGTTCTTAAGAACTTGGCTGTTTCTTTCCAACCATAAAGACCAGCGTACTGCTGGAGAAACTAAACTCCACAGAATCCTTCCTTTGGTTTTTTTTTTTTTTTTTTTGAAGTCTTTTCAACATCCCAACATTGGAAAAGACCTTGAATGCCAACTTGGAAATACCCAATCCATCCTGACCTCCCTCAAAACATTCTCCCAAACTTCTCAGGCAAAAGGGACAATGAATAAAGATATGGTTAATCTACTCTACATCTTGAAAGCAAAGGACACACATTCAGGATAATCATACCAATTTTCTAGAGAAAGTCAACTGTGGGTAACCTGTCCCTACATGTCGACACAAAAAATAAAACTATGAAAGGAACTTTCAGATTCCATATCCTTTTTCCAAGGGGGAAGTAGGGGTGGCAATTCATGTTGGCGGGTCGGGTTTGTGTCGTGTCGAGATAAGGGTATACGACTATATGGCTCAGCCCGAACCGACCCATTTATTAATCTTGTCAAAGCAGGTTGACTTGCTTTGACCCAGAACATGTTTACAATCAACCCTAACCAGCTTATTTTGTGTTGGGTTCATGTCAGGTTCACAGGTTACGTGGTAATTCGTGTTGGCAGGTCAGATTCGTGTCATGTCAAATTAAGGGTATACAACTGTATATCCCTACACATGCAATAGTGTAACTTACTAGATAAAAACCGGAGATGATCTATGTGACCCGATCTGAGACCCACGATGTGTCAAATCCATTGGAATCATCCTCTACAATCCATACATCATTGAAGAGATCTATAAATCTATTTTTCAATGCATCAAATAGTATAATTTGAAGTTCTCTAGAGAAAGTTATAACCATTTTCTCACAAGATACCTATGCCAATAGACCAACAAATTTAGGGTAACTTCATAGGTAAACCTATATCAATCTTGTATGAATTAGCTTTCAAACCATACATCATTGGAAAAATCTATAAATCTACTTTCCAACATGACAAACGGTGCATGAATTGGAATTTCCTAGAGAAAGTTATGATAGTTTTCATGCAAGGTATCTGTGCTGGAAAAGTTGAAGCACTCGAAAAAGTTTTGTAGCACTCGAACCCTATTTGAGCACTCAAATGAGGTATTAGAGCGCTTGAACTTGCTCAGACCAAAAAAACCATAACCCTATTCATTCAAGCACTCGAAAAGGGCTATTCAAGAGCTCGAACCAAGCAATTCAAGTGCTCGAATAGGCACTTTAGACCGCTTGAATCTATTACAAAGTTGAAGATAATTACAGATTTACCACTCTATGCATTGGGATTCATGCAATCAGAACTTAAACTCATTTACACCTAAAATCATTAGAGAATAGCTTAGAGAAAAAGAAGAAGAAAAAATTGGGAGAGGAGAAGCGGGTTTCTTCTTTAAAGAGCAAGGTAAGCTCAAAAACTTTGGTTTTAGCATGGTAGTTGCTTAACTCCAGTTTTTCATCAAAAAGCTATAAAGATTCATAGATTTTGATTTTGTTTCTTGGTTGATCTCAGAGAAGAGAGAGAGTGCAAAGGGAAAAAAAGTGTAGGAGGAAGATCCTCTTGGATCCAAGGATTAGAAGCACTTTGTAAGTAGTTATACATTATATGCACTTCCTTCCCTAGGATCCTAGTTTTTTTTTTATCTTAAGGTTTGATTTGAATGATTCATTGATTAAACTCTATGGAATTGATTCTTTGCAAGTAGATATACATGATATGCACTCTCTTTTACCCTTAAGTTCCTAGAAATGTGATTTTCACTCTTTGTTGTGAAGATCTGTGGATTGTTCTCCATGGAAGTGTTTGAATTCCTAGTTCCATTGATTTAAGCTTGATCTGGGTGTTCTATTTCTCTACCTCTGTGAGTTTTTTTGTTTTTTTTGGAAAATGATTCTAATATCATGATGTTGATGCCTTGCTTGACAAGTTTGGGGATCTTTATTCTAAGATGGGAAACTTGTTGATGTAGTTTTTGTGATGTGGATTGTTTGTCTATGTGCTTGGAAGAGAAGGTAGAAGAAGAAAAGGAAGAAGTGAAACAGTAGAATACGATTGGGTCAACCGTATGAATCTACTTGTCTCATATGTTAGTATTTATATTAATAATATATTTGTACATCGTGCATATGGTATACCAAAGGTATGGGTGTATAATACCCTTATTACATAAATACCCGCTCCACTCCCCCTCAAGTTGGAGCGTAAATATCGACCATGCCCAACTTGCTGATGATGTCATGAAGTTACATCTTGGTAACACTTTGGTCAATACATCTGCTAACTGTTGTTCCGTAGTGACAAACGGCGTGCAAATCAGTCCGCATAGTATCTTTTCTCTTATTAAATGTTGGTTCACTTCTATGTGCTTTGTCCGATCATGTTGCACAGGATTGTGGGAGATATTAATAGCTGACTTATTGTTACAGTACAAGTTCATGAGAGTTTGTACTTCGAACCCAATTTCATGAAATAAAGTCCTTAACCAAAGAGCTTCACAAATTTCATGTGCCATTGACCTGTATTTTGCTTCAGTACTAGGTCTTGCAACCACATATTGCTTTTTGCTTCTCCATGTCACAAGATTCCCACCAATAAACGAATAGTAACCTAGTTTGATCTTCTATCTGTGACTAATCATGTCTAGTCTGCATCGGTATAAACTTCAACTCACATGACCATTATCAGAAAATAACAGATCCCTTCTTGGAGCTGACTTCAAATACCTCAATATATGAAAGGTAGCCTCCAGATCAGGTGTTCTTGGTGCATGCATGAACTGACTAACAACACTAACTGCAAAGGCAATATCTGGTCTTGTGAGTACAAAGTAAATCAATTTCCCAACAAGTCATTGATACCATCCCATATCAATCAATGGCCTTCCATCCTGATCATTCAACCCATGATTAGCTTCAATAAGAGTACATGTAGGTCTGGCTCCCAATAATCCCGTCTCAGTGAGTAAATCCAACACATACTTTCTCTGTGATATGAAGATACCTCTCTTGGAACGAGCAACCTCAAAACCTAAGTAGCGTAAGATACCCAAATTCTTTACTTCGAACTCACTACTCAAATGAGACTTCAGCTTGTTCACTTCTTCTGAATCATCTCTAGTAACCACTATATCGTCCACATATACAATAACTACTGCAATCCCCTTCAACAAGTGCTTAACAAACAAGGTATGATCAGCCTGGGATTGCTGGTAACCAATCTTTGTTAAACTGCCACTAAATCTCTCAAACCATACCCTTGGCGATTGATTGAGCCCATACAATGCCTTCCTTAATTTGCACACCTTACCTTCACTTCTTGGAATTTTAAAGTCTTGAGGGATCACCATGTACACTTCTTTATATAAGTCACCATGAAGAAATGCATTCTTCACAATTAATTGCCAAAGTGGCAATTTTTGGCTTTAACAGATAGCAATACCCAAATTGAATTCATCTTAGTCACTGGTGCAAAGGTTTCTTGGTAATCTATTCCATACGTTTGTGTATATCCCTTCGCAACTAATCTCACCTTATACTTGTCAATTGACCCATCTTCCTTGTACTTAATAGTATACACCCACTTACATCCTACTGGTTGTTTTCTCGCTGGAAGTTTCACAAGTTCCCATGTGCCATTTTTCTCAAGAACTTTCATTTCTTCACACATAGCATCTCTCCAATGATTCTGGAAAATTGTCTCTTTCAGATTAAAGGGAACTTGTACAGATGACACAAAGCTAACAAAGGTACGATATACAGGCTTCAAGGCTTTATATGAGACAAAGTTAGAGATAGGGTGATTGGTGCAAAATATCTTTCTTTTGTGAGGGGCAATAGGAAGATCATCATCATTTTCAGCAAGAACTGAAAAAATCAGAGTTGTAGAATTACTTGGGTCTGAAAAGACAATCAGAGGTGAATTACTTGGGTCTGAAAAGACAATCAGAGGTGAATTGCTTGTTATGTCATTCTTCCTCCTTATATAAACCAGCAAATCCTTGTCATTGTCTGGAGTTGGCATGTCAAAGGAAAATGAAGACACTAGAGTGGGAAGTGGTAGGACTGAAGGCAAACACTGATACCTCTCTTCACTACTCAAATTCTCCCCCTGAAAAGAGGTCGTGGAAGGAGAGAGAAAAAAGAAACACACTTAAAAAATGTGAAATCCATGGAGACAAATATTTTCTCAGTTTGTGAGTTGTAGCACTTATAACCCTTTTGAGTATAAGGGTATCCCAAAAATATACATTTGTCTGCTCGTGGGTCCAATTTAGACCTATCCCCTTTATGTATATGGACATAACAAATATACCTAAAAACTTTGAGAGGCGCAAGAAAGAGAGGAATGTCAGGGCATAACACATGAATAGATGTTTTAAGATGAAGAACCCAAGAAGGCATATGATTTATCAGATAGGCAGCGGTAAGGGGAGCTTCAAACCAAAAAGTTTTACAGGCATTCATACCAAATAAGAGAGATCAAATAACCTCCAGTAGGTGGCAGTTTTTGCATCCGACTACACCATTCTGTTGTGGAGTATGAACACACGAAGTCTAATGAATAATCTCATAATCTATCAAATACTTCTGTAACTGTGAAAAGATGTACTCCCCTCAATTATCAAACCTGAGGATTTTAATGGATGCACCAAATTCAGTCTGAACCATCCTATGAAAATTATAAAAAATAAAATAAACTTCCTCTTTTGTTTTCATCAAATACACCCATGTACACTGTGAATAATCATCAACAAAAGAAACAAAATACCGAAATCCAAAGAGAAGTGGTAGGGGAAGGCCCCTAAACATCAAAGTGCACCAAAGAGAATGGAACAGAACTTTTATTATTAACACTAGGAGAATAAGTGTTCTGAACATGCTTAGGCAATTGACAAACCACACAATGAAAATCAGACTCAACCCCAGATCCAAATAACTTGGAAACAAAATACGTAAAGAAATTATTGATAAATGACCCCGCCAATTATGCCATTGCATTAATCGGTCTTTATTTCTAAAATGACTCATGACTACAAGAGACACATGATGTTGAAAATTGAGGATCCACACTGTCATCAGGGAGGTAGAGTCCATCAACTACACGATCACTCCCAATCATTTGCTTCGAATCTAAGTCCTGAAACACATAATGAGACAAAGAAAAAGTGATTAAATAATTTAAATCACAAGTAATACGACTAATAGATAACAAGTTGGTTGCAAAATTAGGAACATATAGAACTGAGGATAGGGACAGTAGTTGAGACAATGACATTTCCTTTCCCAGAAATGGAGGACAATGTCCCATTTGCCACTAACTTTTTCACGCCCAAAGCAAATAGAATAAGAGAAAACGGATGATAGACTTATCATATGATCTGATGCCCCCTAAAGTAATAATCCAAGATGGAAATGTGGATGAACAGACATGGAAAGCAGTGGCATGGGTACCTGACTCTGTAGAGGCAAATGAAGAGGTAGGAAGACGATTTCCTGTCATCGACCCATCGTTAAGCCATAAACTTGCGTATATTTTCAATTTTGGCATCAAGAACTGTGACCACTCGACGAGGATTTTCACCAAAGGATGTCGTGCCTGTGTCAACTATCTTTGAATAACCAAGGCTATGACCTATATCCTTGTCTTGAGATGTGACTGAGTTTGCTCACATATTTCCAAGCTTGCTGAATTTTTTAGGTCGGTAATGAGATCCCAACAATTGTCCTTTATATGTCGCATCTTCCCACAATGACTGCAACAAAGCTTATCCTTATCAATGGGTCCTCCTTTCCATGGAGTCTTCTCTTTCTTAAAAACATTTTTACCTCCCTTTTGAAAAACAGGAATGGAGGTTAAGGCCGATCTCTCTAGAGTCCCAGATGAGTACTGATGTATGACATTCTTTTTGCTCTTTTCACTTTGAGCTAGTGCATATACTTCATTCAAAGATGGCAAGGTGCACCTACTTAAAATGTTGACACAAGCCAATTCAAATTCCTCATTCAACCTAGCCAAAAATTCAAAGATTCTATTTATCTCCATTTTGTCTTTATATGCCACTGCATCTGCTGGACAAATTGGTTTGCCTGTTTCATAGTGATCTAGCTCCTCCCACATGCTATGCAAAGTGGCAAAGTAGTTGCCCAAACTTTTTTCTCCCTAGTGAAGATAAGTTATCTCCTGATTTAATTGGTAAACTTGTACAAAGTTCTTCACTTGTGAATAGGTCTGTGCAGCAAAATCACATATCTCCTTGGTTGTTTTAAGGAATAGAAATCCATGACTAATTTGAGGTTGCATTGAGTTGAGCAACCAGGACATAATGGTAAGGTTCTCAGACTCCTATAGCTCATAAGTAACACGGCCATTTATGTACCCAAGTTTTCCTCTTCCACCAATGTACATCATTGTAGATTGAGACAATTCAAAGTAGTTTGTTCCATCCAACTTGATGGTGGCGATCTGCACACCAAGATTGTCACCCTGGATACCCATTGGTGACATAACAGTAACAATACTCCGACCACTCCGAGTCTCATCCCTAGTTTTAGATGTCTTTGAAACTTCCGATATAATGCAACACACCCAGCAACCCACAAGCAAAACCAACGACTACACACCTTACAATCTGTACTCAACAAGTGAACCGAACACCCCTAGGAAACCTCCAATCAACATCAAAAAATGTAAAATCAACCATCCATAACCTCAAACTTCCAGATTTGAGTGCACACAAACCAATGAGTGGAGAGGCCAAAAAATCCAAACAAAAAGCAATGGGACTTGTCGCGATTAATGCTTTACCAAAAAACGACCACTCATTTACAAGTTGGTCTGATGTCTCAAAAATCAAGCCCAAAGGTGGAAAAAACATGTTATGGGCGTAATACATTTCCCTAGCCAAAAATGCTCATATCTCTCTCAAATCAAAACCAAACTGAATGGGACTTGTCCCAATGGATTTCTCTTCAAAAAACGACCTACCTTGTTGGAGGAATCAAATTGAAACACCCCAAATTGATGTACATCTACGATTTTCAAAAAACGAATGATTTCGAGATCTATTCACGAGAACTTCAAAATAAAATCATCTCTGCATCAAAAAAATTCACAAAAAACACCATAATTACCAAGAGGTCGAGATCTATCAAAACCCCAAACTTCTAGTCGAGGACGACAATACGGCCTACTAATGCCAGTGCACGAACATGCTGACGTCAGCATCCTCCCCTTGCGCAGTAGGTTCTGATCATGCCCCGACCTCTTTCCTGCTCTGATACCAACTTGTCGATGTGGATTGTTTCTCTATGTGCTTGGAAGAGAAGGTAGAAGAAGAAAAAGGAAGAAGTGAAACAATAAAGTACAATCGAGTCAACCATATAAGTCTACTTGTCTCATACATTGGTATTTATATTAATAATATATTTGTACATCGTACATATGGTATACCAAAGGTATGGGTGTATAATACCCTTATTACATAAATACTCCCTCACACGATACAAAACAAAATGTGAGCCGCATGAGATGCGGGAGGAGAGAGGCATTGGGCAGCTAGCCCATAGTTTACATTTCGTTTTGTTCTTCAGCTTTGGACCTAAGATGTACTTTCATTTTAGTTTCTTGATTTGTACCCCTTTGAGGATGGGGATTATTATTATGTTAATGGCTTGTAGAAACCTTTATTTTGATATAGACTTGTGGATATCTTTGATTAGTTTAAATATGGATATGGGGATATTTTCCACTGCACTTTGGTTTAGTTTATAGGTATCATTATCTATTATTCCGTGTCGGGTTCTCAAGTCGTATCAAACATTGCCACTCCTAAGGGGGAGGGGGCTCCATACTCCCCAAAGAAGTCACCACAAAACTTCTCCAAGAATGTCCCAATTCTATGTCAAAGTCCTCCATATCATCTCTTGGATGAATAGAATCTACCAACCTAAGGAGATAAGTCATTTCGTTAAACTCCCAATCATTGAGATTTCTTCTAAACAGGATATTCCGCTGCCTTCCCTCTTGGCAACTCCAACAATCGGCCACCTTAACTTCTTTATTAGAGGCGATGGCATAAATATGAGGAGCTTCAATCTTTAGAGGCCTATTAGAACACACTTATTTGCCAAAATGAGGTCTTAATCCCCAACCCCACCTCCACTCGAGTTGTTTCCTTGAACTTCTCCATCATTTGCATTATCCTTTTCCAACAACTAACTCCATGAGGGAAAGTAGGGTTGTAGGTTTCCCAATCATTAACCAATCCATATTTACTAACAATAACTTGTTTCCAGAGGCTTCCATTATCTTCCCCAAAACAACATAACCATTTGGACAAGAGGTCCTTATTCACATGACGAAACCTCTTAAATCCAAGACCTCCATTCCACTTTGGTCAACAAAAGTCTTCCTAAGCCACCAAATGAGGCCTAAGCACTTTCTTCCTTTCCCCCAAAAAAAGTTTCTTTGGGATCTTTCAATCTCATTAGCCACCGAAGACGAAATAACAAAAAGGGAGAGAAAATAGGTGCGGAGGCTAACAAGCACTGACTTGATTAGAGTCACCTGTCCGCCCTTTGAGAGATGCACCCTCTTCCACCCCGCTAGCCTTTTATAAACTCTTTCGAGCACTTGATTCCACACTCCTTTGCTTTTAAACAGAGCCCCCAGTGGAAGGTTAACTATGAGGAGGGAAGAGTTCCTGTACAACATCAAAGGACTTCTTTATGTCTCCATAAATCTTCCACTTGGCCTAACCCATAAATGCAACTTTTGGGCAGGTTTACCTTTAAACCCGACATAGCCTCGAAACATCGAATAACACATCTTAATAATTTCAACTGCCTGATCAAGTTTTTGCACATCACTAGTGTCATCAGCGAACTGAAGATGGGACATCACGACTCCATTGTTTCCACCCTGAATTCCTTCCAACAAGCCACCCTGAAAAGCTTTAGATAAAAGTGTCCCAAAAGCTTCTGCCACTACTAAGAACAAAAAGAATGATAGATGGTCTCCTTAGCGCAAGCCCTTAGACCCATGGAAGTATTCAAGCGAAGAGTTGTTCATAAGGACTAAGTACGACACAGTACCAAAGCACATTCTCATCCAATCTCTCCATTTAGTACTAAAACCCATGCGGCCTAGCATGTAATCAAGGAAGTCCTAGTTTACTCGGTCGTAGGCCTTTTCCAAATCTAACTTACATAGGAACCCCGTTTCTTTCTTTTTTTAACCATTGCACTAATACATTCATTAGCTATTAGAACCCCATCAAAAGTCTAGCGACCCCCTATGAAAGCACTTTGATTTTGAGATATCACCGTGTCCAAGACTTCTTTTAGCCAACAATCAAGAAGCTTTGAGATAATCTTGTACTTACTACATACCAAACTTATAGATCTAAAGTCCTTAATCGAGTTGGCCCCTTCTTTTTCGAAATGATGGAAATAAATGTGGCTTTGTCAAGGACGGAGTGCTTATAAAAATTACCAATCGTAAAAAAAAAAAATCCTTTTTCACAACTTCCTTACACGTCTTGTAGAAGACCATAGAAAACCCATCCAGGCTCGGAGATTTATCATTTCCAATACTCCAAATGACACTTTTTGCTTCCTTCTCCTCAACCAGTCTTTCCAACTAATTTTTTCATTCATCTAATAGAGATTTAAAAGGTAACCCGTCCAATTTAAGTCTTGAAATACCCTTATACGAATTCATAAAATATTCTATTACATTCTAATGCAGTCTCCTTTTCCCCTCCATTTATTCATTTCCAAATCTCAACTTATATATGCGATTCACGTTTCTCCTTGAGGAAGCAATTCTATGAAAGAATCCCGTGTTATTATCACCCTTTTTTAGCCATTGGACTTTAGCTTTTTGCTTTCATTTGATTTCTCCAAAGCCACTGCCTTAGCGTAGTCTTGCTTCGCCAGATCTCTTAAACATCTTTCCTCACCCGTCAACATCCGGTGTTCCTCAATGATGTCCCATCCCTTCAATTCTTTCAAGAATCTCTTCTTCTTCTCTTCCACACACCCCAAAACCTCCTTATTCTAGACTTTGAGTTTTTCCTTAAGCAACTTCAACTTCAATCTCATTCTTTACCCCGGTTTACCTGACACCTAGAAAGAATTCTACCAAGAGTAAACCAAATCCACAAAAACCAGATATTTTAGTCACATGTTTCAAATTTGAAGGGTCTCGGATCAGACAGGCATTTTCTTGTTTAGAAGAACGGGAAAATGGTCTGACTTGGGCCTCAAAAAGGACTCCCCTTTAAACAATAGGAATACAAAATCCCATTTAGGAGAGGTAAAAAACCTGTCTAGCTTGTTCAACCAAGAAGCCTCTTGCATATTTGACCAGGTATAACTATTTCCTACCAAGGGAAGCTCGCTATCAGCATGACCATTAACAAAGTCAGGAAAAATAAATAAAGCACCATATTTCTCGAGATTTTGCTCCCACCGTTTCTCTCTCGATTCCCGAGCCTCCTTAAAATTTCCTCCCAAACACCAGGGGCCCTGCCAAGAAATAGAAAGATGTCTGGAGCGCACTATCACATGGCCCATATACCCCTGAAATGAACCAAAACTTATCCGAACCCTTAACTCTTCCTTTGATTGAGACTGAGAAAACATCCACCCTAAAGTCCACTACTTCTATTATCCCCTCATCCCAAACGACCCAAATTCCTCCAGTTGCCCCTCTAAAAGGGAGGCACACCCCATCAACCAAGCTAAAGGGGCAAACATGCCACAACAAACCATTGTCCAGCCTTTTGAGCTTTGTTTCTTATAATAAGACAACCTCCTCTTTGTTTAGCTTAATAACCTCCTTGACCAACACGCGGTTTTGGCTCTTCCCAAATTTCTAACATTCCAAGAAAGAAAAGAAAAATTCATTGGAGATTATCAACAACATAGAGATAATAGCCTCACTAATTATAATCCACTGAGGGATCGAGGTCGCTTTCTTCCCCTAATACTTCCCCTATTTCCAAAATAAACCGATGATTTCAAATTCTTGACCTCTTTGCGGACCCTGCAACTATTCATGATCGAACCTGAGATTGATATTTCCTTTTCCAAAGATTTAAATAGTGCGATCGCTTGTTCTTCCACACCTTCGAAAGTTATACCCAAAAACTGGCTCACATCATAAATCTGGCTAAGCACCCATAGTGAGACACCCAACAACAGAAGCTCCTGCTCTTCCACACTAACAATAGCAAGGGGTGAACAACAACTTCTCTTATCCTTATCAATTTCTCAGCCCCCTGGGGATCTTATTTCCAACCGATTAGAGCTTCATTCTCTTGGTGCAATGGACCTGTTCTCTAATTTAGGGTCACAATGTGAACTTCCTCCCAAGCCTTGCATCCCTCAGCCGAAGCCGTTCCATCATTTTTAGGGTCATCGTCCCTATGCAATTCTGCCAAGGCATCGTGTTCATCCACTAAGGCTAGCGAAGGAGCCCTATTCACCTTAATCTCCCAGTGGGA
>JAOXJP010292284.1:0-18751 GCA_025762735.1 Platanus orientalis | reverse complement strand
AATATATGTTTTATCATTTTTTAAAAAGAAATTATATTATTTATTTTATAAATAGAAATTAAACAATATTGTTACTAAAAAGGTTTTAAGTGGTGTTATTTATTTTTGGTCTAGAATCAATAGATCAAAAATCATAGCAAACAATAGATTTAAGATCGGTGTGGCTCATGCATAATAATTCTTGTTGAAAGTATTGATATCAGTGAAACTTTGCCAAAATTTCGTCAATGTTTTGCTTATATCAACATATTTTTAGTGTCATTTTCGAAGAAATTTTGGAATTTTTGTATTCTTCTTGTATTTCATTTCATTACCCCCTTGATGTAGGAAAATTTTGAGAAATTTCGTTGAAATTTTGAACTATGGACAATTTTTATCAACTAAGCTATATACTATTGATAATTTTAAAATAATTAGTATAATATATATAATATGTATATATAATATGTATGTAAAAGTTTGGGCCTTGGGCAGGGCTGAGGTAATCCAAGCTTGGCCCTTAATAAAAGTTTGGGCCTCGGGCCGAGCTTTTTCGGGCCAATTTCAGGGTAGGGCTCGGGTCAGCCTGGCCCATACCCACCCCTAGGCTTGGGTTGTTGCACTTATATGAGAATCGGTTTGAGGGGTTTTCTAGAAAGTATAGCTCTGTCGCCTAATCTATACGACCTAAGGATCTACAAAAAGTGGCTTATTGATGAACTTCCACAAGATCTTGGAAGTAATTCTCCATTAATGTTAGTAGATGTTTTGAAGAATCAGTTTCCTAGTGAGATTCCAAGGAATTTAAGCAAACAAGGTTCTAAATGAGCTTTTGTTACTATTTAATTTATTTTCAGGAAAATTCTGGATAATCTTGGTCAATGTCATAGCTTGAATAGTGGCACAAGATGATTCCACATATCGAGGTCGGAATGGGATCGGGTGTTTTCACGTCTCACTATATAATCAGCTCTCTGGTGAGGTTTCAATGACTCTCTAAGGACTTTTACATGTATCTTTGATTGACCTTGTTGGGAAATTGTTTTCTAGTGAAATTTCTAAGATGAACTTTTTGGGAAAGCACACTTTCTCTATGCTCTTTATATGAATCAATGGAGCAAAACCAAATGGAAATAGAATGCAAGATATAGTTAAAATGAATTGTAAAGAAAATAACATGAGAAAACACACCACAATATGCCAAGATTTTTAACGTGAAAATGGATACAAGGTTGGATCTCAGTAATACAAGAGAGTACACCAAGAAGCTTAAAAAGAATCACCTGGATTTGTGGATGTTTACAATCCTTTGAAGAAACACCAATCTTCACACCTTCTTTTTAAATCTTCTTCTATTCTTACCAAGAAGAAATCTCCAACCTCAAAATACCTAGAAAAATAAAGAAATAATCTTGCTTTTTGACTTTCAATCATCTAAAAACAATGAGGAAAAAATCAATCCTAAAGAGGATGCCAAACCCTATTTTCTTTCTCTAGGTTTCTCTCTTTCTCTCTCTCTCTCTTTATCCAATTTTTGCAACTCACGACTCCTCACATCTATTCCTTTTTTTGTTTTCTTTTACTATCAAATGACTCTTTACCCCCTTGGGCTATGGGTCCCACCCCCCATGAGGAGGGATGCCCAACAATCTCCCCCTGCTGACTTATAAGGAGGGCTTTACCCTATCCATGCCTACCTTCAATGTTACAACACACCTCAAGAGCTTCACCTTGGGCAAGGCCTTTGTCATCATATCAGAGCCATTTTTGTCCGTATAAATATTCTCCAACCATAACAACTTGTTTTCTAAAACATTCTATATCCAATGGCATCTCACATCTACGAGTTTGGACTTAGAATGAAAGTTTGGGTTCTTACTGAGGTGGATGACATTTTGATTATCACAATGAACAATATGTTTGTTCTGCTTTAAACCCAGTTCTTAAAAGAACCTCTTCATCCACAACATCTCTTTACATGCTTTTGTAATGACAATGTATTTGTCATATGTAGTGGACAAGGTCCCATAATTTTGTAGCTTGAACTGCCATGACACTGCTCCCCCTGCATAACTAAATAGATACCCCAATGTAGCCTTCCTAAAGTCAATGTCTCTAGCTATATCTGCATCTGTATAATCTTCTAAAACAAGTTTACCACAACTAAAGTATAAACATAACTCTGATGATCCCTTGAAATACCTAAAAATCTACTTGATAGCATCCCAATGCTCTTTGTTAGGGTTGGCAAGAAATATACTGACTAGACCAATTGCATTTGCTAAGTCTATCCTCATACAAACCATAGTATACATTAAGCTTCCACAGTTGATGCATAAAGTACTTTCTTCATTTTATGTTTTATTTTTTTACTTAAAGGATTTTACTTGGAACATAGCTTGAAGTGAGTACCAAGTGCAGAGTTGATTGCCTTTGCCTTATCCATATTAAATCTTTAAAGTATGTTTTCAATGTATCTTTTTTGTAATAGTCATAGTCTCCTCACTTTCCTATCATGGAAAATCATCATGTCCAAAATCTGTTTTGTTGGACCTAATTTTTTTCATTGTAAAAGAGTTGTTCAATTTTTTTTTCAACTTGTCAATATTGTTAGTGTCATGTCCAACGATCAACATGTCATCAACATAAAACAATAAAATGATAAAGTCTTAATCAGTAAAATATTTAGTAAACACACAATGGTCAAAAATTGTTATCTTGTATTCATAATCTATCATAAATTAATCAAACTTTTTGTACCATAGCCTTGGAGCTTGCTTCAACCTATATAAGTTTTTCTTTAGCTTGCAAACCAAGTGCTCTTTTCCTTTGACTTCAAATTCTTCTGGCTGCTCCATATAGATCTCTTTATATAAATCACCATGGAGAAAAGTAGTCTTGATGTCAAGTTTCTTAATCTCAAGGTCCATGTTTGCAGTCAAACCTAATATGATACATATAGATGACATTTTCACAATGAGAAAAAAAAATCTCATCAAAATCAATACCCTTTTTTTACCCAAATTCTTTTATAACCAACATTGCTTTGTACCTTGCTTATGAGCTAGTCTCTTCAGTCTTCAACTTAAAGACCCATTTGTTCTTGAGGACTTTTTTCCTTTTGGTAGTTTTACCAAATCATATATATAGTTCTTATGTAGAGAATCCATCATCTCTTGCATTGCTTTGAATCACTCATCCTTGTATTGATTTGTTAAAGTTTCATCATAGTTTTCTAGTTCTACCCCCTCCCCCCATTTCTAAGAAAAATATACTTATGAGATGAATATTTCTTTGATGATTGATGATCCCTAGTAAACCTTCTCATATGATGTTCAATTGGTGGCCCTTGAAGGGATTGTTCCCCCTACTCTACATCACATGCAGGGATGCTGTTTTCATGAATTGCATCATCATGTTCATCTTGCATTACTCCCCCAATCATTATGTGCTATTGGAAGAGGGATTGGATCGCTAGCAACAAAATCATCAATAACAGGTTGTAGCTTCTCAACTTTCTCACAATATTTAATATTTTGGTTTTCAAGAAAGACCACATATCGACTTCTAATTAGTTTTTTTTTTATTAGATCCCATAATTTATACTCAAACTCTTCATTTCCATAACCTAGGAAGATGCACTATGTTGATTTATTATCAAGCCTAAACTGTTCATCATTAGATATATCCATAAATGTCCTATAACTTAACACCTTTAGGTATCCTTAAGAGACATCTTTATTTGTTTTTACTCTTTTTGCAACATTTCCACTTAAGGGAACTAAAAGAGATAAATTAATTAAATTGATTGCAATGTTCATTGTCTCACCCCAAAAAGATTTTGGAAACTTGACATGTGAGAGCATACATCATACTTTTTCTATAATTGTGTAGTTCATTCTTTCTACCACATCATTATATTGTGGAGTCTTAAGAACAGTCTTCTCATGAAGGATGTCATGCTTTTTGTAATATTTTTCAAATGAACCTCTATATTCACCACCATTATTTGTGTGAATGCTCTTTAAAAGCTTTTTGGTTTTCCTTTCAACTTGAGCATGAAATTTCTTGAAAGTATTTAAAACTTGATTTTTGGTCTTCAATAAATATGCTCATACTTTCATACTTGCATCACCTATGAAAGTGACAAAGTAAGATGCACCACTAAGAATCTTAACTTTCATAGGACCATAAACATTAGAATACACCAATTCTAAAACATCTGATTTTCTATGGTAAATTTTTGTGAAATGATATTCTATGTTGCTTACCAACCAAACAATCAATACATTGATTTAAATGAGTACCTTTAATACCGATAATTAGATCTTTCTTTGCAAGAATTTGTAGTTCATTCTCACTCATGTGGCTTACTCGCTTGTGCCATAAATATGTAGACTCTTTTTCTATTGTATTTAGATGATCCTTATACATGTGTGATTGACTCTTGTATAAAGAGCAACATTTTTTTTTCTCTTACCATCATATAAGACCTTTTGGTAAGTTTTCATTTCCCACTACCACAGTTATTGTTGTAACCTTCTTCATTTAACTTTCCCGTAGAAATTAGATTAAGAAGAAAATTAGGTACATATCTCACATCCTTGAGCACTAACTTGCAACTATCATTGGTCTCAATATATACACATCACCTTTTCCCATAATTTTTGTGATACCACAATTTTCCATCCTTACAACAAAAAGGTCACCTGACTGGTATGAAACAAAAATATCCTTTCATATAGTACAATGAAAGGAAGCACCGGTGTCAATCACCCAATCTGCATCACTTGTGAGCCCAAGACACGTCCCTTCACAAGCTGAAAAGATAATGACATCACCACTAGAAGCAACTGTGATGGTTTTCTTGTCTTTTTTTTTTCTGCATCATTTCCTTTCTTTTCTTTCTGAAGGTTCCAACACTTTTTTTTAATTGTGTCCCCAACTTTCCATAATGATGACAAGTAATTCTCTTTCTTGACTTGGATCTTTCCTTTGATTTATCATGGTATTGTTGTTTTTTACTTTTTTTTCTCCCCTATCTTTCTATTACAAGATCTTTGAAATGTGAGGAACCCATAGATTTTCTTCTTGTTTCCTTATTCAACAAGCTACCAGTAACTTGACTCATAGTCACAACTCCATCTGGAACACAATTGCTAAGAGATACTACTAGCGTCTCTCAATAATCCGACAACGAGTTAAGCAATAACAAAGCTTGGAGCTCATTCTTCAACACCAACTTAATGGATGTCAATTGGTTCACAATGCTTTACATTTCATTCAATTACTTCGTAATCGAATCCCCTTCTTTGAAATTTAAATTCACTAGCTTTCTAATCAAGAAAGCTTTGTTGCTAGCAGTCTTTCTTTCATATAAATCTTCTAGCTTCTTCCAAAGAGATTGTACCAAAACTAAATTTGACACATGATGGAAAACACTATCATTCAACCATTGTCAAATCGTACTGATAGTCTTTTAGTTTTCCTTTTCCAATCATTATCTGATGTTCTAGTCAGCTTGGCTTTATCACATTCAATGGGAGTATATGAATCTTTGCAATATAGCAAATCCTTCATTTCTACTTTCCATATAGTCTAATCATCCGTCTTCTTGTACTTGCTTCCATTTTAATTCACACACAATAAAAGAACCTTTTTAACCCGAGCTCTGATACCACTTGTTGGGAAACCATACTTTCCCTTTTCCCTTATACAAATCAATGGAACAAAACCAAATAGAAATATAATGCAAGATATAATCACAAAAAATTGTAAATCAAATAACAAAAGAAAACACACTACAATATGCTAATATTTTTAACTTGGAAATTTATACAAGGTTGGATTTCACCAATACAAGAGAGTACAATAGAAAGCTTGAAGAGAATGACTCGGATTTGTGGATACTTATAATCCCTTGAAGAAACACCAATCTTCACACCTTATTCTTTAATCTTCTTTTATTCTTCCCAATAAGAAATCTCCAACCTCAAAACACCCAAACAAAGAGAGAAATCTTGTTTTTTGACCTTCACTCACCCAAAAACAATGAGGATAAGACCAATCCCAAAGAGGATGCCAAACCCCATTTTTATTTCTCTAGGTTTTTCTCTTTCTCTATCTAGTTTGTACAATTCACGACTCCTCACATTTATTCACTTTTTTTTTTTTGTTTTCTTTTAGTAAGAGTCAAATGAATATTTACTCCTTGGGCTATGGATCCCACCTTCCATGAGGAGGGATGCCCAATAGATTTCTGGGGCATCAAATCTATTTGTTCTTCTCATTTATATAAACCAATTTTCTGGAAGCATACCTGATGAGATTGGGCTGTTAGGGAATCTTGTTGAGTTCTTCTAGTAGTGACAACCAATTTAGTGGGTCACCCCTTGTGACACTAGTGAAGCTTACTGTGCTCAACAGGCATTATCTCCTTGATAATGAGCTTAAGGGTGAGCTTCCTTCTAGAATTGGGTCATTGAAGAAACTCAATGAGCTAAACCTCATGGATAATGGGATTTCTAGAAAAAATCCCAGAGAAAATTGGGAGCTTGCTGATGCTTACTTATATTGATCTCTAGGGAAATCATTACTTAGGGAAATCCTACTTGAATTACAAAATTTGAAGCTTCGTCGCTTTAATTTGTCAAACAACCATATGTTTGGGCATCTTCTTCCTCTATATGCTAAGGAAATTTATAAGGATAGCGTCTTAGGTAATCCAAGTTTGTGCGAAGATAAGAGCTTGGGTTTTTCCTGGTTTCTTGGATCAATTTTTATACTTGCTTTTCTAGTATTCATTGTTGGGGTTGCTTGGTTCTATTGGACGTACATGAATTTCAAGAAGGAAACCACACTTTTCCCATCCTCTTGTGCAAGTTAATGGAGAAAAAGAAAATGGAAATAAAGTACAAGACATAAATCACAAGAAATAGTAAAGCAAGTAACAAAGGAACACACCATAATACTCACCCCAAGATTTTTAATACGGAAAACCTTAAAGGGAAAACAACAGGAGACTAGTTTTACACAATATTCCACTGTGAAATATGAAATGGGGTTCTCACCAATACAAGGAAATACACTAAGAAGCTTTGAATAGAATAATCCAGATTTGTGGATACTCACAATCTCATGAAGAAACACCAATCTTTACACCTTCTTCTTCATCATCTTCTATTCTTCATAAGAAAAAACCCCCAACATCAAAATACCCACACAAATAGAGAAACATTATTTTTGTAACTTCAATTACCCAAAAATGGTGAAGAAAAATCAGTTCCCAAAGGCCTAAACAAGAAATCCCTTTCTTTCTACTCTTTCCTTGCTCCAAGCAAAACCTTTTTTTTCTTCTCTCAATCATTTTCACACTCAACGATCACCCTCTTTTATTTTTTTTCTTTACTATGAGTCAAAGGACTCTTTTTCCCCCTTGGGTCATGGGTCACACTTCCTATGAGAGATACCTTACAATCTCCCCCTCCCAACTAATGAGTAAGGCTCAACCCTATCCATTCCTACAATACTACAACACCTCTCATGCTTCACCTTGAATAAGGTTTGTCATCATATTAGAGCCATTCTTATTAGTGTGAATCTTCTCTAATAATAGTAGGTTGTTTCTTAAAACATCTCATATCCAATGTACCCACATCTATCTATTTGGACCTAGAATTAAAGCTTAGGTTCTTATGGAGGAGGATGACACTTTGACTATCATAGTGTATATGTTTACCTTGCTTCAAACCTAATTGTTAAAAGAATCTCTTCATCCACAACATCTCTTTACAAGCTTCTGTAATATCAATGCACTCAAATTTTATAGCAGACAAGGAAATACACTTCTATAATTTAGACTACCATGACACTACTCTCCTTGCAAAAGTAAATAGATACCTCAATGTAGACTTCCTAGAGTCAATGTCTCTAGTCATATTTGCATCTGTATAACTTTCCAAAATAGGTTTACCATCACCAAGGCTTAAACATAACTATGATGATCCTTTGAGGTGACTAAAAATCTACTTAACTGCTGCCCAATGCTCTTTACAAGGATTGACAAAGAATTTGCTTACTACACCAACTGCATGTGCTAAGTCTAGTCTCATACAAGCCATATCATACATTAAGTTTTTTCACAGTTGATGCAAAAGGCACCTTTTCTATTATATGTTTCTCTTTCTCTTTTTTACTTTAAAGACTTTTCTTTGAACATAGCTTGAAATGAGTACCAAGTGGAGAGCCAACTAGCTTTGCCTTATCCATGTTAAATCTTTAAAACACATTTTCAATGTATTTTTCTTATGATAGCCATAACTTTCTTGTTTTCCTATAATGAGAAATCTTCATGTCCAAAATTTGTTTTGTTGGACATAACTCTTTCATTGCGAAAGAGTTTTTAAGTTTCTTCTTCAACTTATCAATCTTGATAGTGTCCTGTCCAATATCAACACATGATCAACATAAAACAATAATATAATAAAATCACAATCATGAACGTATTTAGTAAACACACAATGATTTAAAGTTGTTCTCTTGTACTTATAATCCATCATAAATGAATTAAACTTCTTATACTGCAATCTTATGGCTTGCTTTAATTCATATGAGTTTTTCTTTAGTTTACAAACCAAGTGTTTCTTTCTTTTGGCTTCAAATCCTTGTACTTGTTCCATATAAATCTTTTTTTCCAAATCAACTATGGAAAAAATCAGTTTTAATATCGAGTTGCACAATCTCAAGGTCTATGCTTGCAGCCAAACCCAATATGATACTTGTTAATGACATTTTCACAATGAGAAAAAATAACTCATCAAAATCAATACCCTTTTTCTACCAAAATCCCTTCATAATTAATCTTGCTTTGTACCTTAGTTGTAAGTTAGTCTTTTCAGTTTTCAACCTAAAGACCCATTCTCTTAAGTGATTTTTTATCTTTTGGTAGTGTTACCAAATCACAAGTGCAGTTCTTATGTAAAGAATCCATTTCCTCTTACAGTTCTTTCAACTACTCATCCTTGCATTCATTTGTTGAAGCTTTTGCATAAATTCCTGCCCCCCTATCTATAAACATATTATACTCATGAGGTGAATATTTCCTTGATGGTTGGTGATCCTTAATAGACCTTCTCATATAATGTTCAACTGGTGGCTCTTAATGGGGCAACTCCCCCTCTACATCACCTATAGGGACGTTATCTTCATGAACTGCATCATCATGCTCGTCCTGAACTTCTCATCATCGTATGCTACTGAATAAGGGATTTAATCCATATCAACAAAGTCATCAATAATATGTTGTGACTTTTCAATCTTTTCAAAATCTTCAATGTTTGGTCTTTAACGAAGACCATATCTCAACTTCTAATTAATTTTTTTCCAATTGGACCCCATAACCTGTAGTCAAATTCTTTATTTTCATAATATAAAAAGATGCACTGATTTGATTTGTCATCAAGTTTGGACCATTCATCCTTAGATATATGTAGGCCCTACAATCGAACACCTTAAAATATATATAAGAGACATTTTGCTTTTTAATACTCTTTCTACAGCATCTCCATTTAAGAGAGTTAAATAAGATAAATTAATCAAGTACACTATAGTGTTCATTGTCTCATACCAAAAGGATTTTGGCAACTTGACATGTGAGAGCATGTACTTGATTTTTTTTTCTTCTAATGGTGTAGTTCATTCTTTCTACCACACCATTATGTTGTGGAGTGTTTTACTTTTTAACTTGAGCATGAAATTGCTTGAAAGTCAAAAAATATGATCTTTGATCTTCAGTGTATATGCCCATATTTTTTTGTTAGCATCATCTTTAAAAGTAACAAAGTAAGATGCACCACCAGAAGACTTAACTTTCATAGGACTAAAAACATCAAAATATACCAATTCCAAAACATCTAATTTTTTATGTAGTAAATTTTTATGAAATGATACCCTATGTTACTTGCCAACTAAACAATCAATACAGTGATTTAATGAGTCTTTAATACTGGGAATGAGATAGTTTTTTATAAGAATTTATCACCCGTTCTCACTCACATGGCTTAGCCACCCATGCTATAAATATGTAAATGATTATTTATCTATTGTATTTAGCTCATCCTTGTACATACGTGCTTGTGTTTTGTATAAGGAGTAACATTTTTGTCCTTTTGCCATCACAAGAGAACCTTTGGTAAGTTTTCATTTTCCACCACCAAACTTCTTGCTGCTTTATTTATCTATCCTTTTATGGGTTACAATAAAAAGAAAAATTATTGTCAATCACCCAATCTGCATCACTTGTGAGATCAACATACCTTCTATCTTCTAATTTTGGATATCATCAACACATCAACATTCCCTCTACAAAGATTTATTTTGTAAAATTTCATTTATTACATAATTCCTTTTGTAAACATATATAATCTATATAAAGAGAATGATATATTCACTCTCTCACAAGGTTGGGACAAGGCCCAAAAATGTTTCAACTCTTTGTCCTCAATGGACAATCTTAACGAAGATAGCTTCTCAAAGTGTGTTGAAGAAAACTTTAAGGGGGTTAATTAATTTGTAGTCTAAAACACAAACTCCTGTGTGTGTGTGTGTGTGTGTGTGTGGATCTTACTCCCCATCTTCCATTCCTTAAATAAACAAACAAAACAAGTAATTAGTTGATGAACAAGAGAATCTTCTGTCCCTTCCCCTTCCACATTCTCCTCACAAAAACCTTCAACTACAGTCCTCAAACTATGCTTCCTGGATTGGAGGCATCCTCATTGTCCTTTTTCGTTCTCCACAGTCACCTCTTTCAGCACCTTCACCACCCTTCGCATTGAGGGGCGGTTTAGGGGAAGGGGGCTGGTGCAGAGGAGACCAATATCGAGGACCTCGCAGATCTCTCTTTTTAAATAGGTATCGAGTTTTGGATCAAGTACATGATCAACTCCTTTCTTGTCCAAGGTGATATAGACCCACTTCACCAAGTCCATCTCCCCAAACTCAGGGTCAATGGGGAGTCTCCCTGTCACCAACTCTAGAATAACCACTCCAAAGCTGTATACGTCGCTCTTCTCATTTACCCGAAGTGTGTATGCATATTCTGCACCATGTGAATTACAACAGATTAATAAAAAATTGAGCTATCGACAATGTGAATTAGACAAAGAAACATTAAAGTGCAGAAACAGAGGATTACAGAGTATATGCAATCAATATAAGCTAATGCAATTCTTGATCTAAGCTTCAAAGCCTATTCAAAATTTGAAGATCACCTTGAACTTGATAAAAACCTAGACAGCTCTAGAGAGAAGGATAACAAATTAAGAATTTATATCTAAAAAGACATCAATACAAACAAATTACTTGGCAATGCAAGAAAAACAACATAAGAAAATTGGGATGTCACAAATGAGAGCAAGATACAATTCAATGCAAGATAACTAAGCAAATGAAAAGTCCAATGTCAAGTAAATGGTTTAACAAACCTGGTGCAATATAACCACATGAACCAGCGATCCCAGACATAAATTTAGGGCCCTTCCCTATGTCCTGAAACACCTTGGCGACTCCGAAGTCTGCCATCCGTGCCCCAAACTCCTCATCCAACAAAATATTTTTTGATTTCACATCTCGGTGAATAATCGGAGGCACACAACTGTGATGCAGATACGCGAGCCCCTCTGCTGCATTGACAGCAATTTTGTACCGGGTCGGCCAATCCAACAAGATTCCGTTGCTGCTATGCAGCAAATCCCCCAAGCTCCCATTTGGCATGTACTCGTAGACAAGAAGTTTGCAATCTCGAGTAGTACAGCAACACCATAACTTGACAATATTCTTATGCCGGATCTTTGCCAAGGTCTCAACCTCCGTCTCAAAGCCATCTTCTGGTATCCGACCTTTCTCGACATCACCACTGTCATCTTTCTCTGAACCTCCCCAAAGCTTCTTAACAGCTACTGCCTCCCCATTACTGAGCACGGCCTTGTAGACCTTCCCAGAAGCTCCACTACCAATTATGTTGCCTTCTTCAAGGCAATTCAAGATCTCATATTCACTGAACCTCAGTTTATGAAAGGTAATCACTGTCCACTTTGATATGTCAAAACCATTCTTTGCCTCCTTGAAATTCATGTACCTCCAATAGAACGAAGCAACCACAACAATGAACACTAGAGAAGAACATATAAAAATTGTTCCAAGAAGCCGGACAAAACCCGGGTTCTTAGCTTCCCCTGTGCAGGGACCCAGATCTTCCAGATCCCCACACAAACCTGGATTGCCCAAGAAGCTATTCCTATAAATTTCCTTGGCATATAGAGGAGGAAGATCCCCAGACAGGTGGTTGTTTGACAAATTGAGGCGAGGAAGCTTCAAATTCTGCAATTCGAGCGGGATCTTCCCAGAGAAAAGATTTCCCGAGAGATCAAGAAAAGTAAGCACTGGCAAGCTCCCAATTCCCTCTGGGATTTTTCCAGAGAGCCCATTATTTGCGAGGTTCAGGTCATTGAGCTTCTTCAACGACCCAATTCCTGAAGGAAGCTCACCTTGAAGCTCGTTATTGTGAAGATCAAGCCTACTGAGCACAGTAAGCTTCACTAGTGTCGCAGGGAGCGAGCCACTAAGTTGGTTATCACTACCAGAAAACTCAACAAGATTATCTAACTGCCCAATCTCATCCGGTATGCTTCCGGAAAATCGGTTTCTAGATATAAGCAGGATAAGCAGGTTAGATGCCCCAGAGATCATCTTAGAAATCTCACCAGAAAACGAATTCCCAACAAGGTCAATAAAAGATACATGGGTAAGTCCCCAAAGTGTCACCGGAACCTCACCGGAGAGCTGATTATCGGTTAATCGAACTATATTCAAGCTATGGCATTGACCAAGATTCTCAGGAATCTTCCCGGAAAATGAATTAAAGTGTAGCAGAAGCTCTTTTAGAACCCCCCTCTCGCACAAATTCCTTGGAATCTCACCAGAAAGCTGATTGGCCCAACCAGCGACTATCACTAATGGAGAATTCCTTCCAAGATCTTGTGGCAGTTCTCCACTAAGCCGGTTTTTGAAGAGCCTCAGGTCGTATAGATTTGGCGACAGAGCTATACTTTCTGGCAAACGTCCCTCGAGCTGATTATCATATAACACCAACGACTCAAGCGGTAAAGTGCCTAAGTCATCCGGAATCTTCCCTTCCAAATGGTTCATCGAAGCGTCCAGTCTCCGCAACGCCTTCATCTTAGACATTCCGGCCGGGAACTCGCCGGACAAAGAATTGTTGTAAAGCTCAATCTGCACAACACTCGAAAGCTCAGTAATCGATTTGGGAATCGGCCCGTCGAGATTGTTCATCGACAAATCCAAGTTCTTAAGACTTCTAAGACGGCCGAGCGTGTCCGGGATATGACCCACGAGATTACAGTCAGTGAGCCAGATAACTTCAAGATTCGTCAAATTACCGATTTCCAGTGGGATTTGACTCGGTGCAAATGGATTGTACGACAGATTAAGCTGCTTAAGGGTAGAAATATTTCCGAGAGAAGCTGGAAAGATCCCATTTAGGAGATTATAGACGAGAGAGAGCACCTCAAGCCGCTGGAATCGGCCGAAATGTTCCGGGATATCCCCGGTAAAGTTATTTCCGTAGAAATCGAGGTAACGGAGATTTGGGATGTCGGAGAGCGTCGAAGGAAGAGTACCCACCAGGAGATTTTGGGCAAGGTCGAGGTGCTGGAGATTCTGGCACTTGGAGATTTCCAGGGGAAGAGATGAGTTGATGAGATTGTTGAAGAGAGTAATTGAAGAAAGGTTTCGGAGATTGCAGAGGTCAGTGGGAAATGGACCAGCGATGTTGGTGTCGGAGATGTCGATTGAGACGACGGAATTCGTAGCAGAGTCGCAAGTGATGCCCTTCCATTTACATGGAGTTGGATCTTTGTCGTTCCAGTTGGAGAGTACTCTGTCCGGGTCGTCGAGTCCGAGTTTGACTCGTTGGAGATACAGACCTTCCTGGTTTAGAGAGAGAACCAGAGAAGGTGAAGAAATAAGAAACAACAACAAGAAAAGCACCATTCTTGTGCTTCTCTTGAAACGAAGAGCGAGTGACAGAGAAACGAATTGCAGAGAGGGGAGAGCGCGCGGGAATATAGAGGGGGTCTCGAGGTGCTTCTCCCATACGATAAGAATCGGAGAGGAAATGGGAAACTTACTTGGAAGGGACCCCACCATTGGTCGTGATTCACGGCGGGGGGGTGGGGTCTTTTCCTTTTTCATTTCTTTGGAAGAAAATGCTCTGTGATGACACTTTATAAAGAAACCAGACCAAACCACCCACTTCATCCTCTCTCAGTTAACGTTCAGCAAATTTTCTTGTTGACATGTCGCAAAAACCAACAAAAGTGAAAAGTGAGAAGATAAAATTATTCTTGTTGATTATTTGCCACTGAGATTTACTGAATGTTAACTGAATTTTAAAGAATTTGGCGAGGATAATAGCACTTGACGAGCCAGAAATTTCCCACATGATAAAGTTAGACAAAAGATAACCAAATCAGACCCACCAGAAGAAAAAGAAAAAGGAAAATGATTGTCCGTGTTGACATAAGCCTATCTAAGAAATTTTCGGTTGGTTACTGCCAATCGAAAGAATGTGTATGACATATATGGGCCTACGGGTTGACCACAAAGAATGTGTATCACATTCTCAATAGACCATAGTTTTGAGAACCGGATCGGCCATCAAACCATTGAAGGTGGATGGATGGTTCAAGTCTAACCGGGTTCAATCATCGGTTTATATGATCTAACCATGAATTGTTCCACGTAAGTAAAATGTAATCAAACTCCAAAAAAATAAAACAGTTTAATGCATTAGAATGCTTATGACCGAGTTTTTAAATTTTACATATACCAAAAAGTATAATAAATACCCAAAAAAAAAAAATCATGGTTTTATTAGAACTGGGTTTGTAAAAAACCGGTTGGGTTTTGTTAGTTTTGATTAGTTTTGCCAATTATATGTGGTTTTTGATAGATTACGGTTTTAAGTTTCTATAAAACTGTTTAGGGTGCTGGTTCTGGTCAAACTGGATTTGATTGTCTGATCCGATCCGGTTCTCAAAAACTATGCAATAACATTCATTTAGGTTATTTACCAAGAAAAAGAAAAGAGAAAATTGCCAATTAGTCTATGATATAGCTGTCCTTGTTGTTGTTGCTTTAGAGGACAATTTTGAGCAATGTGTCCTACCTATGACATTTGGTACAAACTATCTCCTATGACAGGCTCTAGTAACACGTAGTACCAATAGAAACATGCTCCAGTAACCCGTAGACACTGTGGTAAACTGTCTCCTATGACATCTGGTACAAACTCTAGCTCTCTCTCCCTTAGAGTACCAACTAGTAATCGACTAGAAGATTGAGCAAACTATTTTCCTTGCTAATTCATACTAAACCAAAGCTTCTTTTTGAACTCTGTAGTTTGAGCTAATTTCTCAATTTCTCACTCAACTATCAATGCACATTTCAAAACTCCATTATAAGTAGTCTCTTCTAGTATGACTACCCTGTTGTTTATGCTTGGTTTTAATCTTTTTAGAAATATTTTGGCTTACACATCCTCCTTAGAAACTAAAAAAGGCATAAACTGGGACAGTTCCTCAAACTTTGACTCGTATTTACCACAGTCATGTCACCTTGCTCAAGAGTGAGAAATTTCCGCTCTTTTTGTTACTTAACTATCCATGGAAAGTATCTCTAGTAGAATGCTTTCTCAAAGGCATCCCAAGTCATAGTTGGATCTCTAATACTCTGCATTCGTAAAATTGAATTCCACCAATGGTTGGCCTCCTCTTACAGCATGTAGGCGGCTAGCTCCACTTTCTACTCCTCAAAGTAGTTCATAAACCTCAAGATTTTCTTTATCTATCGAATCCATTCCTTAGCTATTATGAGGCCTTTCCTAGAGAAAGAAGGCGGGTCAAACTTCTTGATTTTCAAAATCAATTCACCTTAATCAACACCTATTTGTGTTTGCAACTCATTTGGTTTCCCTTGATCAACATTTGTTTGTGCTTGGGGCTCATTAGGTCTCCAACCTTGTTGTGCCTTGTTGTTAGCTAAATTAGTCCTAGACCATCTCGCTACCAAAGCTTAGGATCTTCTCATTCTTCCTATCCAAGAATAAGTACACCAAACTAGACACATATAGTATCATTTTTTTCCAAATAACTTAGACACTAAACACCTATGGCTCTGTACTCATATTCATCACTCCTTACTTCCCTTATACTCCCTTATGACTCCTTGATGTTAGTTCTCAATCTAAGGTGAAACCTAGATACTCCCAACCTTAATTTCCCTTATGACTCCTAAACCTTAGTTCAATCTCTAAGGCACAACCTGAATCTGATACCAACTTTTATCACACTCTAGATCCTTGGGTACGCAATGGGTTAGGTGACATGATAGATCATCTTCCCTTACATTTCTCTCAATACATAGGATGGTGAGGAAATGAATCCACCCAAAATTTTTAACAAAATTTCGATTGCATAATGACTATAAAGTGGGCATTGGAGAATAAATTTAAATCCCATTTATTTAATTCTATGGGTACTTGATAGTTAACAGGTATATTTAACACTCCAAATAATCATCCATTCCTTATTCCAAATTCTTCCATTAACATACCTCCATCAAATCACATCCACAAAATAAAAATGAATAACAAGTGTTTAATACATATAAAAGTGACAAATCGAACTAAAAAGGTTCCCCAAAATAATAAACCCTAAATGATAGTATAGAGCTACCTATTAAGTAAATTACTCTACTACTATCTAAATAAGAGCCTTAAGTTGGGTCTTATGCTACGCTATAAATTTACTCTATTTGTCCTAATCTCTGGTTAGAACTCTCTACCAGGTAAGAAATTTTTTGGGTTAACTACACAAGTTGAGTAAGAATGAAAGTTTTATACTTAGAATTTTAACCAATAAAATCAGCAAACAACATAACCATCATTAAATAAAACATTCATTAACTATGTAATTTATTAAGTAGAATGACAATCAATAGGGAAATCTACCTGCCATCATCAATATTTTACAAGGAAAACAATTAGAATTATGCATTGCATAGGTTATTCGATGTTGTGTATATAACTGAATGCATGGATACAAATGCTATAATTCAATCAAACATGTCCTAATAAAGCTAATAAGTATTTCAATTCAATCCCAAGGAATCAGTTGGAGTCCCACCAAATTCGGGTTCATAAGAACCCCATATATACATACATGAGTCAAGCAACAAACAAACTACCAACTTTTCTCACACCATTTGAAACAACCCAATCTCTAAGAAAACCATCAAGCCTCTAACTCCGAGGGATTATCTTTCAACACTTGATGTTGGGTAGTAGCATATAGTCTATGAACTCCCATTCAACAACAAATCTAAACAATACACCTCACCCCAGTGGTTGTCTAACAAGGATCTATGTGACCCCAATTCAAGTATAAAATCCAATAATTTCAATTGATATAATAAATATTTATCATATTTTAGGCATCATCCCTTGCCTTCAACTTATTCATCTTTGGCCTCTTATAGGCAAGTATTTTTCATAAATTTTATTCCTAGAATTATGTAATAAGATTGATTAAGAGTTTTGACAACATCCACCATTTAATGCAATACTTTATTTAATTATAAACAAACCATCAAATTTCATAAAACCCAAACAACAACCATGTAAAACATATTTTTCATAAATTAAACATGGAAAAATGGATATTACTCTTTTCTAAATAAAACAACATTAACCCACATCTTTTATGCCATAAAATCCAATTTCTAACAACCAAAACCTCAAAGGAATTTCATATAGAAAAAAAAATTAGTTTTTCTCTATGCCATAAAATCTAATTTCTGGCAATTAATCATTAAGGAAACTCATATAGAATGCCATTTAAATAGAACATAGAAATTTTACATAAATAAATCAATCTTTGCAACTCTAGATATGCCACATCAAGTATTTTATAAAAGCGTTTGAATAAATCTCATAGCCAACTTAATAAGCATCTAAAAACAGCCCCAAAATACCACAATTCTTTTTCACACAATAGAGGTTACGTGGTTATACCAAATGGCTCAAAATTCCCTAATTAAAAGTTGGATTTTCTCCATAATATTATATTCAATTCATTTTAGTAAAAATGGGTGTGTACTCTCAAGCTTAAATCCAAGGAATAAAACACCCAAATCGTGAATCCTAACAATACACCCAAAACCTAAGTAATCACAACTAATATCATTCATAAAAATAAAAAATAAAAAATTCTCAAATAAGAGAGGAGAGCAAGAAATAGATTGGAAAACCCTTAATTAAAGAATAAACCAACTTACCTAGTCATTTCTAGGCTGTTCGCATACCTTAGCTAGTTCCCACTCCCATAGTTCTCTCTCTGTCCACAATTTTGGGTGGCTCCATGAGCCTTCCTTCCCTCTCTTCTCCTTTCTCCCTTTCTTTCTCTTCCTTTTTTTTACTTCTTCTTCTTCTTCTTCTTCTTTCTCGTACACTAGTGACTCTGTAAACACACAGACGTTTTAGTGATTTTTTTCTTTGGTGTCTCGAAACTAGCGGCTGGATGGAGTGAGGTTCATTCAATGAACAATGAAACCCCCTCCCCCCATCGTCTTCCACTATTCTATCTCTATTTTTTTTTTTTTTTTTTTTTTTTTTTTTTTTAAAAATAAATATTTG
>JAOXJP010292274.1:0-18754 GCA_025762735.1 Platanus orientalis | reverse complement strand
TTAGCCTTTTTTCCTTTCCATTTAGTCTCTTGTAGACAAGCAATATTAACTCTCCTTCTTTTCATAGTGTCCACTAATTCTATACTCTTACCTGTTAAGGTTCCTATGTTCCAAGTTGCTAAACGAATCCTAGTCTCTTGAGCTAACTTCTTGACCCACACTCGTCCATGGTGTGGGTAAAGAGAGTAAAATATGAATTAATAGATAGAGAAGTACAGGAAGTACAAGCCCTTTCCAAGCAAGCCAAAAAACTAAGCAATTAAGGCATCCCAAAAAAAAAACCAAGAAGAAAAACAAACTCCCACAAACAAAGGCAGTTGGGACACCCATCTGAAAAGGAGTGCTAATACCCAATCTTTGAAATGCTGAGGAGTAGCTTTTTGATCCTGAAAGACCCGAGCATTATGCTCCATCCAAAGGACCCAACAAACCACATGAGACACACATCTCCATACCAGCTTCCCTTTAAGGGATAAAGAGCTCATCAAGCCATGAAACCATTGATCAACAAGCTTGGGGATGGAGTTAGGATGCACCCATGAGAGCCTGAACCTACGAAGGAATTATCCCCAAATCTCAAAAGCCTCCAACACATGCAACAATGATTAGCCAAATGCGTGCCTCGTTTTTTAAGATTATCAAGAGTCAAAACCCTGTCGAAGTGAAGGAGTCATAGAAAGAAACAAGACTTGGAAGGCATCTTAGTTCTCCACACCTCTATAGTAGCTCTCCCAACATTACCTACCAGCCCAATGATAGTATAAAAAGAACTGATAGAGAAACCGTCTAAGGGAGTCGGCTTCCATTATATGTGATCCGATGTGCCTTCACTCTCAACTCCATCCCTTTCAAGTCTTCAAATGAGGTTGGAGACCACGAGGATCTCCCAATCATTCACCTCACGTCTAAGGTGAAGGTTCCAAGATATTGTTCCATTCTTTATTAATATATGATCTTGAATAAGACCTTCCTTTAGCCTTGCTAGGTAATAGATACCAAGGAAAGCTTGAACAAACGGAGTGGGGCCACACCAGGTGTCATGCCAGAATAAGGTTTTATTTCCCCTACCCACTCAATAGGAGACCCAACATTGAAACTCATTATGTTCTTTGAAAATGTCTATCCACAGACTTAACCCATAAACACCTGTGGGAGGCTTGGTATACTAGTAGCCCCTTCCATTATCCCTTTACTTAGCCGATATCACCTAGCGCCCAGTATCTCCAAAGCCACTTTTCAAGCAAAGCCCGGTTCATTTCTTTTAGAGCTCTGAAACCTAAACATCCCTGATCCACAGGAAGGCACAACTAATCTCAACTGACCAAGTGAACCTTCTTGTCACCTTCCGAGTGCCACAAAAATTCAGCTCTAATCTTTTCCAAACTTTGAAGCACTAATATTAGAGCACGAAGAAGAGACATGAAATACACAAGGAGATTGGACAATTTACTTTTAATAAGAGTCATTCTTCCTCCTTTTGACAAAAAACAACATTTCCATCTAGCTAGCCTCTTGTCCACCCGCTCCACCATTGGGTCCCAAATGTGCTTGGATTTCAAACACCCCCAAAGGAAGACCTAAATAAGTTCTTGGAATTGCGGACATGGCACATCCAAGCAAGTCTATAAGCCGTTCCAAATTTGGAACCAAGCCGATAGGCATAATTATACTCTTTGCAAGGTTTACCTTCAATCCAAAAATGGTCTTACACATCAACAATATGCCACTAAGATTGCCAATTTCCTTTTCCGAATTAGGGAGAAAGATAAGAGCATTGTCAGCAAATTAAAGAAGCATCACATGCGGCCCATTTACACCCACTCAATAACCACTCAAGCACCCAACCTCCTCAGCTCTAGAAACAAGTCTGCTCAAGGCCCCATCACAATGTTAAAAAGGAAGGGAGATAAAGGGTCACCTTGTTAGTTCCCATTGCCCTTTAGAAAAATCAAATGAGGTCCATTGACCAAAATTGCATAGGCTGTCATGGAAATACTAGTTTTAATCCAAAAACACCATTTTCTACTAAAACCCATTTGATGAAGAACGCATAAAAGGAAGTCCTAGTTGACGTGATCATAATCTTTCTCCATATCGATTTAGCAGACTACGTCTAACTACTTTGATTTCTTCCAAAAATCAATACATTCATTTGCATTAAGAGAGCAATCCAGCATCTATCAACCTTTTACAAAAGTATTCTGAGAATGGGAGATGATAAAAACCATGACTTCTTTCATTCAGCACACCAACACTTTGCTCAACAATTTATAAAAGCTATGGAGCAGACTAATTGGCTGATAGTCTTTGAGTTCAACAGAGCCTAGCTTATTCGGAATCAAGGAAATAAAAGAAATATTCGGGCTTCAGCACGAAGCCCCTGTGTGATGAAACTCATGGATTGCTTGCATAACTTCCTCACCAATAGTATCATATAACTCCAAAAAAAATAAAAAACGCATAGAGAAACCATCCGGGCCAGGAGCCTTTATCTGCTTTAAGGCATTTTAAAGCTACTAGCACCTCTTAAACCGAGAATGGCCTTTTGAGCCATGCCTTCGTATTGGGAGATATTCGACTGAACACTAGGCCTTCAATCCGTGGTCTGACTAGAAAAGGTTTTGCAAACAAATCACGATAGTGTTAAGAGATCGCCCTAGCAATTGCTTCCTGCCCGTGAATGAGTTGCCCATTAATAGATAAGTGGGAAATCTGATTCTTTTTGCTTCTAATAGAAACCATCCAATGAAAGAATTTGAATTTGTATCCCCAAATTTTAGTCAATCCATACAAGTTTTTTGCCTCCAACTTGCTTCTTCCATTTTCAGCCATGAGATATATGCTTTCCTTCTACCCTCATAATCAACCTTCAGGGATTTTAAGATGGGACCAATGTGTTGTTGGGGGGCTGGGATTAGGTATGGAAATATGCTTTTCCTGATGTATTAGAATGACATCAGGGAGCTAACACATCAGTGCTGATCACTTTTCACTGCTGATGTGTCCACCCCTGATGCCATTCTAATACATCAGAAAATGCAGATTTTCGTGCCTAATCTTTTCCGGTTGTTAGGAGTCAATCTCCTCAATCCATTTCAAACATTTAACCTTCTATCTATCCACTCGCCCAAGAACTTCTCTGTTCCACTTTTTTATAGAGGATTTTAAGCCTCTAAACTTTTGCACAAGAATGTAACCCGCTTTTCCAAACACCTACATATCCTTCCATCATTGCTTGACCAACTTGAAAACCTAGGACTTGAAACCACATCTGTTCAAAACGGAAAGGGGAGGGACCACCAAGCTCCTCATTATAGTTAAAAAGAAGTGGCACATGGTCAAAATCCGGATTAGGTAGGGCCCTTTGGATCAATAATCCAAAATGGTCTTCCCAAGAAGGGGAAAAAAGGAAGCGATATAAGCGGTTCATTGCCAGATTAGCTTGCTTGCTCGTCCATGTAAACATTGCACCCTTCAACTGAGGATCAACTAGACCATGGCAAGAGATAAAATTAGAAAAATTACACATTTGAGAAGTGAGATGGTGCATACCTTTTTTTCTTATGGGAACTGAACAATGTTAAAATCTCCCGCAATGCAACATGGCAGCTACCATTTTGCCATGGTGTTCGAGAGTTCTATCCACATGAGGTCCTGAGATTGAGCATCCTAAGGCCCGTAAACCCCTATGAAAACCCATTTGAAAGAATCTTCCACCCACACATATTTTAGAGCCATTGAGAAAGAGCCCATACAGACCTCATGCACTTTAATTGATTCTTCCTTCCATCCCATAAGAATCCCACCCCCATGATTTATCCCTAGTTTATGAATATACTTTCACCGATTCCGCCCCCAAGTACTCAGAGAATCCTGATGAGAAAAGCAAGCTAATTTTGTTTCTTGAATGGTAATCATATCCACTTTCCACCTTCTGCAAAGATCCTTCACAATGACCCTATTCTCCAAACTCCCCAACCCCCTAACATTTCATGATGCTGGTCGTATCTTCATGAGTAGCAATCTGAAGGGTTTCCTCCTCCTCCACGTCCTCATCCCACTCCTTTCTCTTTCTTTCTTTTATACTGCTATTGATCTTGGCATTGGCCAACTCCTCATAATTAATAGATGAGGCAAGGCATCTAAGCTCCTTGGATTTTGTCTTCCCCACAACCATCCTTGACTTGGAGTTGCCCTTATTGCAATTATGACTCCGCCTACGCTCAATTTCACGAAACAAATCCTCCACCTGATATTTCATCCCCACAAAAGAAACACTCATCCTTCTTTTTAGCTCAAACACCTTCCGCAACACCCAATCAGAGGGAGGCAGTGGAATGCATTAAATTAGGGTTTCCTCCGCTAGAAAGCCCACTTCTTGCCTCTCGTCAAACCCAAAAGGGACAACCTTAGTGCCCACCATAGAGACATTGTCGATACCTTCTTTTGAGTCTACAAAGTTTCTATCACTCCACCTTCATCCCCTGTCTTGGCTTCTTTGTCTGACAACTTCGTTACCTTCTCCTAATCACAAACATTTCTTGCATGACTACCAAAGTATGACAATGAGATAGGTTCAGAAGTCGAGTTTGGCAGCCCTCCAACAAGACTCTGATCAGACAAGAAAGGATTTAACTCCTTATCGTGCTCACTGGCCAACACACTTGATGGTTCTCCCTCTATAAAACATAGGGAAGTGGTTTTCTATCATATAAAATAGGTAAGTGGTTTTAGATGTTTGTATTAAGATGGGGAGAAAGAAAAGAGAGAGTAGGTGCTCAAGAACTAGTTGGTGGATCCTAAGGGGAGAAAACATAGTGTAATAGAGGGAGCAATTGGTAAAGGGAGGAAAATGGAATCTGGAGGAAGAAACTAGTGGTATTTGGAATGAGATGGCCAGATCTATTAAAAGAGTAGGAAAAGGACTTCGTAGAGAATCTAGAGTGAAAGAGCAATCATCTAAAGGAATTTTATGGTGGAATGATGAAGTTTAAGTAGACATTAGAGTAAGGAGGCACTGTAAAACAGAAAGCTAGGAACAAGGAAAAATTAGAAAGTTTTGAAAGTATTATAAAAAAGCTAAGAATGTAGTATATGATGCTAAATTTGAGGTGTATGATGACCCTTAGTGTAAGTTAGGTACTATGGGTGTTGAGAAAGATGTATACAATAATTGCTTAGTGACGGACAAGGAAATTAGAAAATGGTTGAGTTATCTGAAAAAAAATATTAAATTAAGACTAGAAAAGGAATGATTATAAAAATTAAAAAAAAACCAGAAAAGGAATGTAGGTTTATGATCTATTAGTAGCCAATGAAATTGAAGATCATGGGTATTTTCGTAGCATTAGGGCGCTTGAACTTAATGAAGCTTAGAAAGATGTAGACTATGAGGTTTTAGGACCAGATGGTATCCTATTTGAGATTTTAAAATGCATGGAAGACAATGGCTTATCGTAATTAGCAAAATTGCTTAACAAGATTATTAGAATTAAGAAAATGCTAGATGAATGGAGTAAAAGCATTGTGATCCCATTTACAAGAACAAGGGGATATTCAATGTTGCACCCATGGTTCAAAATTTCCTCGAAATTTTATCGAAATTTCCCCACTTCAAAGGGTAGCAAAATGAAATACAAGGGGAATACAAAAATTCCAAAATTTCTTCAAAATGTCACCTAAAATATGTCGATATTAGCGAAACATTGACGAAATTTTGGCAAAGTTTCACCGATATCAATACTTTCGACAAGAATGATTATGCATGAGCTGTACCCATCTTAAATCTATTGTTTGCTATGATTTTCGATCTACTAGACCAAAAATAATAACTCCACTTAAAACCTTTCTGGTAACAATATTGTTTAATTCCTCTTTATAAAATGATTTCTTTTAAAATATGATAAAACATATATTTATATAATTGATTTTTTTTGGAGTATGTATGCATAATTTAGATATGTGCTACAAAAACTATTTTATAACTTTGTTATATAAAGTTTGTTTACAAATGACTATTTTAAGATGAGTTATGACATGTTTGGTAGTCATTTGTCTAAAAAAATGACTAGTAACCATTTGTTTATTATTTTAATTTATTTGTACATAATTTAAATGCTTTATATAGTTATTTGAGTCCAGAGTGTGTAGCAATGCTCAACATAAATTGAAAATTTCATAATAGTTCACATTGAAATTTTCATAAATTTTACAATATTTTGAAACATTCTAGTGAAATTTCCCTGAAATTTCCATAAATCCTCATGGCGAAAAATCCATCAAAATCGAAATTTTGAACCTTGGTCAGAACCCCATACCTTAGGGTTTCGGTTCGTTGTGATTTATGAGGATTTATGGTGATTTTTTTACAATTGTTTGATTAGATAGGTTTTCGAAGGTTTTTCTTGAAGTTGGAAAAAACTTCAAAATATGTCAAATCGCTTGATCTGATCACATGAAGGGATTTTTGTTGGGTTTGTTGGTACAGACAAGACAGTTTTTGAAGAAGGAAGCTGTAGGATTTGGTTGAGTTTTGAAGTGTTCGCAAAAAGTTTTTGGCTCCCAGGTTTCCGTTAGATGCTATTTTGGGCCTTGTTTTCGATCTTTTTGCTAGGTTTGTTGGTACAAAAAGGGTTGTTTTTGAAGAAGGAAGTTGTAGGATTTGGTTTCACTCCATTTTATTGAGTTTTGAAGTGTCGGCAGGAAGTTTTTGGCTCCTAGGTTATTGCTAAACACTATTTTGGGTTTTTTTTTTCCAATTTTTTTATTTAAAAAATTGAAAAACCATACGATAATGGTGATGTTGTTGGTCGTGCTTGCTTTGGTACTTGTTAACACATGCTTAACTATTTGGTGAGTTTTTGGCCCTTGTTTGCGACGTTTTGGCGGTGTTTGCAGGTTTCCGAGCTATGCCTGGCTTTGATAGCATACTTTGTGAGTAGCTGTGGTGTGTCTGAATTTGTGAAGATTGTATTGGGCTTGTGTGCAGTGTTGGTGGTGGTTTGTTTTGGGCTACATCATGACAGTCGAGAGTTAGAAGTCTAGCCAAATTTTTGGGGAGTCGAGCTAGAATACATTGAGGAGCTCTTTTGTTCTTAGGGATTCCCCACAAGTATAAGTCACCATTGTGAAGTTTGATGGGGCCAACTATCTTGGTCAAAATCTGTGCTGATCGACATTTATGGTAAGGACAAAGAAGACTACTTAACTAGTGAAATAGAGGGTCTTTCCAAGGATGATCTAAAATACTAAAAGTGGAAGACTGAAAATGCTGTGGTTAAGGGACGGTTGTTGAGTTCAATGAAGCCGGAAATCAGTGATCAATACCTCTTCTTAGAGACTGCTCATCAAATTTGGGATTATTTATCTCAAACTTATTCAAAGATTGGCTATATCGCCAAAGTATATGAATTGCGGCAGAAAATTGTCTAATTCAAACAAGAAGCTTCGCTCATGGCCATTTATTATGTATCTCTAAAGAAATTGTGGGAAGAATTAGGTCATTATACCATGTATCGTCCTTCCTGTATAAAATATGCCATAGCCTACAAGAAACATGTTGAGGAGATCCATGTGTTTGAGTTTTTAGCTGGTTTAAGTTTCGAGTATGAATAGGTTAGAGCCAAAATCCTTAATATGAAATTCGTCATCCTTAAATGAAGTGTGTGCACACATTCACAGAGAAGAGGGTCGACGAGGAGTGATGAATGTGCCATCTCCGGTTGAGAAATCAACCTCTAGTCGAGGTGGATGTGGGGGTTCTTCTATTTGTGGTCATGGTGGATGCTTTAGTACCTCTGATGATTGTGATTGCCTTAAGTGTGAGCATTGTGGTAGGTCCAAGTATACTAAGGACTAGTGTTGAGATTTACATTGACATCCACAGGATCTTCCTCCACGTTTGTACCAGCGAGATGGATCGAACAGAGCTAGAGGTGGAGGTCGATTTGGAGGTACTAGACGTAGTGCGCATTCAGTAACTTCCATGCTCTCAGAGCTAGTTGTTCCCACATTTGCTTCCATATTAGAGGGTCATCTATCCGGAGAGAAAATTGAGGCCTTCTAGCGGTTTGTGTTTTAGCTCGATATTACTTTTATTGCCCCTACCTCTTCATTGCCAACTTTGGCTTCAGGTACATCTGCTTTAGCTTTATTTGCATCTGTTTCCCCGTCACAGGACTCCTAGATCATTGATTCAGGGGTATCCCATCACATGACTGGTTTGTCCTCCCTCTTCAAATCTTACCGTATAAGTTATGGGAAGGATAAAGTCCGTGTTATGGATGGTATTTATTCCTCTATTACGGGACATGGTGATATTTCTGCTACTTCTTTATTGTTGTTATCTGTTCTTCGTGTGCCCAATTTTACATTAAACTTATTATCCGTAGCCATCTTACCAAAAGTCTTAATTGTAGTGTCATTTCACTTAAAGACGAAGACGACTATTGGTATGGTGCATGAGAAGAATGGTCTCTATCTGTTGGATTCATCATCTTAGGCATTCATCGCATCTTTAGCAATAAATACTGATATCTCTCTTACCACTACAGATGAGTTATTCCAGTGGCATCATCGTCTTGGTGACTCCTTTTCTTTGTTAGAGAAACTTTTTCCTAAATTTCAGTTTTTTTCAAATAATTTTCATTGTGAACCTTGTCAATTGGCAAAACACTATCGTTTTGTTTATCCATTAAGTAATAATAGAAGTTTATATTCCTTTGCTATTGTTCATTATGATGTGTGGGGGCCTTCCCCAGTTACTTCTTTGTCTGGGTTTTGTTATTTTGTTACCTTTGTAGATGATTATTCTCGTGTTGCATGGGTATACTTATTAAAGAAAAAAAAGTGATGTGTGTACTACGTTCAAATCCTTTTAGAACATGATCCACATAGTTTGGTACTAAACTTCATATTCTTCGATTCGATAATGGGGGGAGAGTATTTCTCTAACTCTTTATCTTCCTTTGATGCTTTTGGAATTGTCTATTGGACCACTTGTCCTAGTACTCCTAAACAAAATGGGGCGACTAAGCATAAGAATCAACACTTACTTGAGATCGCTCATGCACTCATGTTTACACAAAATGTGCTAAGGCTTTTTGGTCCGATGCCATTCAAATAGCCTCTTATCTCATTAACAAGATACTTTCCCGTATTCTCTCCTTCAAATCTCCAGTTGAAGTTGTATCACCTGAAATCTTTTCCTCAAAACATTTGAATGTATTTGTTATGTGCACATATCCAAATCTGATCGCACCATGCCTGACCCAAAAACACTAACGTATGTTTTTCTGGTTTATGATGTTGATCAGAAAGGGTATAAGTGCTTTCACCCACTTACCCAAATGAAGTTTATTTATCAGGATGTGACATTCTTTGAGTCTATTCCCTTCTTTTCTTCAGGTAAGATATCTCTTTAGGGGAAGAGTTCAGGTGAAAAGATGTCTTCCTCTTCCACCATTACACTTCCTATCCCAGTTCTTTTATTTCATTTTGACAATACTGGTATTGGTAGAGAGGGGGAGATTGAACTTAAAGTATACACTTGAAGATTGAAGAAAGAAGAAAGGTGACTCAGATAGATAAGAGCAAGTGGGTGTTGAAGTATGTTAGCAGCAACATGACTAGATTTCTTGTGTATCCATTCTAGAGTCTTCATTGGATTCAATTATTGAAACAGGTAACATGCATTCCTCTTCTGAAGTAGATGATTCTAACATACCTATTGCTTTGCGAAAATGTGTTAGAACATGTATCCAACATCCCATATCTAGCTTTGTTTCCTATCATGCTTTATCGGCTTCCTTTCGCAACTATATTGTTTCCTTATTTTCAGTCACCATTCATTGTAGACTATCTGAAGCCTTAGCACAACTATAGTGGAGAGCTGGTATAAAAGAGGACATGGAAGATCTAGAAAAGAATCAAACATGAGAATTGATTAATCTTCCAAAGGGAAAAATGATAATTGGATGTAAGTTGTTGTTTACTGTGAAACATAAACTTGATGGATCAATTGATGGGTACAAGACATGCCTGGTTGCAAAAGGGTATACATAAACATTTGGCATTGACTACCAAGAAACCTTTGCCCTTGTGGCAAAGATGAATTCAGTATGGGTTCTAATATCTTTGGTTGCAAATTAAAGATGGCCTCTACTTTAATTTGATGTGAAAAATGCCTTTTTACATGGAGATCTGGAAGAGGAGGTATACATGGATACATTACCTAGATTTCAAATGCCAAGAGCAAAAGGTAAAATGTGTAAGTTTAAAAAGGCACTTTATGGCTTAAAACAATCGCCAAGAACACGGTTTAAAAGTTTCTAGGCAGCAATGACTACAAATGGATATAAACAATGTCAAGCAGATCACACGTTGTTTGGAAAAAGACAAGGTAATAAGGTGACGACTCTCATTGTGTATATTGATGATATTGTGGTTATGGGAAATGATGAAGTAGAAGTAACACAACTTAAGGGTAATTTGGTAAGGGAATTTGAAATTAAGGATTTGGGTTCCCTCAAGTACTTTCTAGGGATAGAAGTGACTCATTCTCAACAAGGAGTCTATGTCAAAGGAAATATGTTACTGATTTGTTGGAGGACTTGTGAATGATGGGATGTAAACCATGTGCTACCCCTATTGAAGTCAATCACAGGTTGAAAGAAAGTGATAGTGAGAGGTTGATTGATGTAAGTAGACATCATCGACTTGTTGGGTGTCTTATCTATACCTTTTATTTTTATTTTTTTTAAGAATAACGATTTTATTAGAAAAAAAAGAAACAAATATAAAATACAACAATGCGGAAAAACCGCAAGGGCCAAGGCCTCAAGACATCAAGTCAGGCAATACATTAGAAATAACTATATCATCTAGGTCCACCGCCCACTTAGCTAAACTGTCTGCCATCTCATTTTGGACTCTTGGAATACAAGAAAAAGAAATCTTCATAAAAGATACCAATTCTCGGATTTCATGGACAATATTATCAAACCTCCAAGCTCCCTTGGATTGAACCATAGCCCAACCCACCACCACCTTGGAATCCCCCTCTACCAAAATAGTCTCCTGTGCCATAATCTTTTTTATCTACCGGAGCCCTATTAAAAGACCCATTACTTTAGCCTTTGTTGAGTCGCCGTCAGCAATAGGGCCAGCCACGATGTAAATAATCCTCCATGAGAAATCCCTAATCACACCCTCGAAGCCTCACGGGCCCGAATTACCCCAAGAAGATCCATCAAAATTCAGCTTTAGACTTCCCATCGAAGGGGGCTGCCACTTCGGAAACAGAATCCGCCCTATAGAGGGGGTGTTGGAAATGGAGGAAATCTAGTTTCTAATAAAAGAGGATAAAGACAAGTCTTGAAAATCTTTGAGGACAAAAATCCAGCTTCCGACCTCCCAAATAATATTATCAATAACCTCATTTCTGAGATTAACTTTTCCTTAAAAAATCCTCCTGTTCCTTTCTTTCCAAATTCCCTAAAGAATAGCATGAATAATGCAGCTCCAAAAATTTTTAAATCTCTCCCTGGGTCTTGGAGGTCTCCAAAGATGGAACAGATCAACCACATGTCTTGGCATTACCCAACTAATATTTAAGTTGGAGAGGAAGAAGTGCCAAATACCAGATGAGAAAGGGCAGTTTATGCATGCCTCTACTCAGGCACACATGGAAGATGTATAAGAGTTCTGAAATATCTAAAGGGGTGTCTAGGGAAAGGAATTATGTATAAGAAAGTCGATCATCAGAGAGTAGTTGTGGTAGCATATTTTGATGCAGATTGGGCAGGTTCACTGATTGATCGAAGGTCCACTTCAGGGTATTGTTCCTTTGTTGGGGTAATCTTGTTACATGGTGTAGTAAGAAACAATTCATGGTGGCAAGGTCTAGTGTTGAAGCAGAATTTTGCTCTATGGCCAATGGGATCTGCGAGCTCCTATGGTTAACGAAGTTACTTGATGAATTGGGATTTCCTATGATGCGTCCCATGAACCTCTTTTGTGATAATAAGGCAGCTATCATCACACATGATCCAATCCAACATGATAGAACAAAGCATGTGGAGATTGATCGACACTTTATCAAGGATCATATCAAGTTTGGTCGTATTTGCATTCCTTTTGTTCAAACCAAGTATTAACTTACAGATATCTTTACAAAGGGATTAAATAGTGCTAATTTTTCATACAAGTTGGGAACAATAGATATCTATTCACTAGCTTGAGGGGAAGTGTTGAGATACATTACCTAGAGGGTAGCATTGGCTGAGGTATTATACATATGTACTTGTATGGTACACCATATACTATGGTGTACCATCCCTCCCTATAGAATACATAAATAAACTATTTTGTGTGAGAGTAAGAATACACACAATTTTCCCCAAATATTTATCTCTTCTTCTTCTTTTCCTTTTCTCCCACTCATCTCTACCATTATTTTCAAATGTATTTTCTTCATTTTCATTGTTATTTGCAATAGATTTTAGTTGTGAAATTTGGGAATTAGTAAAGCATTGTCGTAGTTCTTATATTTCCATTGATAATTAAAGTACTCTTCCATTGGAGCTTATTCATTTTGACGTCTGGGGACCTGCCCCAGTAGTTTCTTTGTTTCATTTTCGTTACTTTTTGACATTTATTTATGATTTCTTTATGGCGACATGGGTGTATCTATTGAATTAAAAAAGTGAAGTAATTAATGTCTTCCATACCTTTTGTAAAATGATTGAGAAATAGTTTGACACCAAACTCAAAATTCTTAGATGAGACAATGGAGAGTATATTTCTCATGCTTTTTCATCTTATCTCATTTCCCATGGTATTGTACGCCAAACTACTTGTCCCCACATTCTAGAGAAGAATGGCATAGCTGAACGTAAGAATCACCATCTCCTGGAGGTCACTCGTGCACTCTTGCTTTAGATGTGGGTTCCTAAGGTTTTATGATCTGATGCACTTCAGATTGTACCCTTTATTCTTATAAATCGACTTCCCACTTGTGTTCTTAACTTTAAATTTTCTTTGGAAGTCTTGTTCAATATTTGGTATTCTCCTCAAAGTTTTTGGTTGTGTGCATGTTTTGTGCATATTCCTAAGATTGAACATTCTAAGTTAGATCCTAATCCTTTAAATGTATCTTCTTGGGTTATGCATTAAACCAAAAGCGCTACAAGTATTATCATTCTTCATTCTGAAAATATTTCGTCTCTATGGATGTTACTTTGTTTGAGTTTGTTTCCTCCTTTTTTTGATAATTGTTTGTTCCCTTATTTTCTTTTAGCCGGTCTCATCTGTAAGGGGAGTATTGTGGTGCAGATGGGTCTTCTGTTTCATTTACCAGTCCTAGTGTTAGTTCCTCTATATGTGTTTGATGGCCGCAGTTATACAGAGAAAAATGTGACTGATACTTGGAGGAAGGCTGAGAAAAGTGATAATGATACTCAAGGGGAGACAACTGAACAATCCAAGGTTCTTCAAGTATATGTTCAAAGGAAGGGAACAGCCGTAAACCCTCATGTATCTCTTTAAGAGACCTCTTCAACTCCACTTGATTGAGGTAACTCATCATCTTTACCCTCCTCTGATTTAGATCTTCGTATTGCTTTTCGAAATGTTGTCCACCAGACTTCTATAGTTCTACTCATCATTTTATTACGAACTTTGTTTCCTATGACTCTCTCTCACCCACATACAAGGCATTTGCCACCTCCTTGCCTTCCATTTCCATTCCTTATAGTGTGTTTGAGGCACTCTCATGAAACCAATGGAGAGAGACGATATGCTAGAAGAGATGAATGCATTGGAGAAGAATTGTATTTGGGATTTTGTTGATTTTCCTTGAGGAGAGCTACAGTGGGATGTAAGTGGGTTTTTACTGTGAAACTCAAACTGTATGGAACAATTGAAAGGTACAAGGCCCAGCTGGTTGCTAAGGGCTATACACAAATGTATGAGATTGATTATCAAGATACATTCGCACTAGTGGAAAAAATGAATTCCATATGTATTTTGATTTCACTAGCAGCCAATGAAGGTAGGCCTGTTTTACAGTTTAATGTTAAAAATGCCCTATTTCACGGGAATTGAAGGAAGAAGTCTATGTGGAACCTCCTCTAGGCTTTCATCATGCTAAGCATGTCGGTTAAAGAAGGCATTATACAGGCTGAAACAATTACTGCGGGCTTGGTTTGAGTGGTTCAGTAATTCTATAAAAACATGGGGTATAAACAGAACAATTTAGTATGTGTTGTATGGGTATACACTGTATTTGTGTGTATCTCCGGGATATGTTTGGTATTTAATACTTAATACATAAATAAGGTCATACATATGAGAGAAAGCCTAACCTCTCAATACGTATTTGACTTCTTCTCCCACTCTTCTTCTCAATACTCTCTGTACTTTGCTGCATATTTACAAATCACATCTTGTTACTTGTGAGATTAATTGTAAATAGTTTTTGAGATTTTAAACTAAATATTAAATTATTCAGTATTACTTCTAAAGTACTAGGTCTGCAATCTCCACTCAGTTAAATGATCGAAAGCTTGCAATTCAATTGTCAACTGACACCTTGTCTTGTTCAAGTTATACAATCTCCACTTAGTTTAATGATATGTTGACTCTTGGATCCTTTATTAGGATCTACTGGTTCCCTAAATACAGGGTGTTAATTTGCTTTTTCTGATTGATATCTTTGATTACAGAACTTCAATATTAGCAAGGAGGACTTGAATAATTTCTTTGGTGGACCAGCTTTCCTTGCTTGGGCTCGCATGGGCAATTTACATGGGTAGGTAAAGGTGATACACCAATTGAGTCCAACTTTGTTTTTTAATATATCTTACCTGTTTTCTCTCTGTTATTGATAATGAAGGTAAGAATAGCTTAAAATCAATTCTGTTGTAATTACCCGTGCTTGGTTTTGTAATCATCTATTGCAATCAAATGTCATATCTGTTACCCATTTAAACCATCTTTTGAGAAAGAAATTAATCTCTCATTCCCTAGGAACCAATGGTACATTATAAATGTTGCTGTGATTAGCATTTGAGGCTTGAAATTGCTGCAATTAGCATTTGAAGGTGATGATTTTGTGACGTTTGGTGAAATCTGGGATCCCGGTATGTATATTCATCCTTAAAGACACCAAGACTCGATGTAATCCATGTCAACCTCCTATGGCAGATAGTCAGAACGCTGGGTGTTGTGATAATAGCAACAGAAGGCCTTCAGAGGTTGAAGATGGTATGGAGAGTAGGTCAGCACTAGTCGTAGAGCACCCAGGTGGATATCTGGTAGAGGATTGCGGGTCCTGTTGACCCTTTGAAGCTGAGTTTGGATCCTTTCAAGCAGATGCTTAAGAGGGGGGGGGGTCCTCAAGCAGGTATGAGAGCATGCCACGTTACTTTCTCTGATAAAACAGAAAAAATTAGAATTCATATTTTAAAATGGAAAAATTACCCTTTTTCTCTGTTAGGGTTCCAAATAGAACTCATTCTTCTCCAGCAGCAATCTACTGACCCAAACCACCTTCACCACCAAAACCTCCACAACCTGCAACATCTACAGTGCTACCTTCTATACCACCACCAGCTCCAAATCCCCCACCATGACCAAAACCACCATCTTCACCACCTCCACCATCACTTCTGAAACCACCACCTCCTCCTATGCCTCTGCCATCACCACTGCTTTCACCAACCCCAGCTCTAAATCCTCCATCATGCCCCAAACCACCACCATACAGCAGATGATCCTTCCAGAGGCAAAAATTGTTTGTTTGTGAGTGATACCAGAGCATAACAGCCGATGCCACTGATACCTTAATGAATCCCCAAAGATTCTGAAAATCCTTCCAGAAAATCCAAGACCAAGCTCTACCATAAGTCCGGACTAAATATGTAGATTAGCTGGGCCACCACAATGAACCACCATGACACATTGAGTACCATGGCTGCCCTCACTAGGCCCCAACCCAGCTTCAACATCAAGATTCAGCTGAAGAAGGTGTGCAGGACAAGGGTTACCAGAAATATCAACGTCATCACCATGATCTTGCTCTGTGCCTACAAGAACTTGGTGATGGGAAAGTTCATTGAGTAGACAAATATCTGCGGGATCATCCATATGGCAAAACTGCTCGTCAGCCTTGGTGATCTGATCTTTTTTGTCCAATTAGTTTAAAGAAATGATCCACGAAGATGCAAAGAAAGCTCGAGATGAGGGTTGTTGCATTGAGGATGACTCATGATCTTTGCATATGTTTTTCTAGCATATCGTGCTGGCTAACTCCGAATGCTTGCTCACACAGTGTCTCGAGGGTGCTCCCCATGCTTAGTTACTCCATCAAATATATATATATATATATATATATATATTCCTTCAGTTCCTTTCTGACAATAAAGCTTACATTAATTGAAGAAATTGTGAAAATACAATAATATGAAACCTAAAGAGAATCTGACAATGATGACGACAGTGAGGTCAAGAGTGCCGATATGGCCAGTGAAGAACTTGAAAATGGTGATGGAGGGTTCGGTCATGGAGAAGTACTTGGGGCTGTAGATTACTACCGCAGAAGAACGTACAGAAATAGGCCAATTTCTAAAACCGTGAATATTGAAATACATAGCGTAATCTGGCTAATTTGCAAAGTGAATATACGGAAATATGCCAATTTCTAAAACCATGAATATTGAAATATATAGCATAATCTGTCTAATTTGCAAAGTGAAATTTAAAATGGTTTTTGATGGTATACATTGTGTTGGATGTTGTGATCGCCATTTTCTTAAATCACTAAGTGGAAGGATCTAAACACTTGTCATTTACAGGTGGGGTGGGCCACTTCCACAAAGCTGGTTGGATCAACAGTTGGCTTTGCAGAAACTGATACTATCACGGATGATAGAGCTTGGCATGACTCCAGGTATAATTCAGTTTTATATTGGAATTTTTTTCTTTTTGCAAATCCAGAGTGACTTTCTAACAGCATGTCCAACTTATGCTTGATTGAACAATCAGTTCTTTTTATTGCATGTGTATGAAGGCTGCAAAAGTAAACACAGTAAATTTCTAAGCATAAGTAAACACAGTAAATTTCTAATCATTTTGAACAAAAACTAGTCAATATTGAGATTGAAATTAATATGACCATAGAGTCTTAATCTCTTATGATTAGAGAACTGTTGATTTTCTGACTTTTATATGAATTTTCTGCTTCGGTAACGGTTTTTCCTTGCTTTGTAAATTCTTTTCTCGCATTTATATATTTTTGCCATGACCAATCTTGAAATTCATCTTTTTTTTTTTTCAGTGCTTCCATCATTCTCTGGGAACGTTCCAGCAGCACTAAAAAATATATTCCCTGCAGCAAATATCACTAGACTAGGGGACTGGTATGTGATAATCTCTGAAGAGCTGAAAAAGAATTTTGATTATAAAGTCATGATTTCCACTTCACAGCATTTATAGAGATTTAAGGGCTTCTTTTCTCTGCTTGTTTCTTTTTGTTGCTTCACTCTTTTAATACATGGAAAAAAAGTAGAGTAAAAAATGAAACAATCTTGGTTTTTATTTTAGTTGTTTATAAACTATTACCTACTCATTTTAAAGCAAAGCAAACCAATGGAATTGGCGTCCACAACTAGAAAAGGGCATATTTGGACAACAAAGTTACTCTTTAACTACTTCATTGGGACCATTATAAAGCTTAACTTGGGGGAAGAAAATAAAGAATGAATCTCAAAAGTTGACTAAGCATAAAATCTTAAGAAGTGCAAGATCACGGCTAATAACATAGATGAGGAAAAATTGACAAGTTTTGCTAACGCTCTGGAATGTGAGGTAGGAGGGTCACTTAGGTATTTGGTCCCCATTGAAGTGGAATTAATTCAAAATTTATGGAAGTCCATGTAAAAATTGTAAAATCATAAAAGTTACATTAACATTGGAAATTTAAGATGAAACTTCAAAAGTAATAGAATAAATACCAATATACATAGGAATCATTATATTAGAAAGACAACCTGATGTAGGATTCAAAGGAACGAGTCCCTACAACAAGTAAAATTGAACCAAAAGACTACAAGAAAGATCAATAAAGAATGATTCTTGAAATTTAAAGTGCTGAAAAAATAATAATAAATTCAAGAAACATAAAAAGAATAAACAATTTTTAAGAGAGATGATCCAAGAATGATCAAACTAATGTTTGGAATTTAGTGGATGAATAAAAATCAAGAAATCCAGAAAACCTCGAAAATCTCTCCAAATTCAAGAATGGTGAATTTTCAAGTAAGTGAGGAATTTAGGGTTAAGAAATAGGGTTCTTGGTATGAGATGATTGGTTTAGGTTTAAAGATACTAGTTTTAAAAGGGTTTTAAGGTTTGAATGGGTGGTTTAAGAGAAATCTGAATTTTGGTGATTGTTCTAAAAATTCTGCACCTAGAAATTCAAGAAAGTGTGGAAGAAATGAAGAAAAGATTGATGGGATAAGAAAAGTTAATGAAAGAAGTGATGGGGAAGTAATATGGCGGAGGAGAAAGATTTTTAGAAGAAAATAAAAGGTTAGAAGGGGTTGCACGATTGGGGAAGAAGGAGAATAAAAAAAAAGAAAAAATAAGAGAGAGAAGAAAGAGATTTCTCACCTATTAACCGTGAGTGATATAAGTAAGAGAGAGAGGGAGAGAGAGAGAGACTCTCCATGAGCTGTACAACTTCAAAATCTTCTTC
>JAOXJP010292263.1:0-18755 GCA_025762735.1 Platanus orientalis | reverse complement strand
AGAGGAAGGGGCTCCAGGTTGATGCCATACAACAAGCAAGAGGTTTTGCAGATGGGCTTAGAACGGTCTCGCCCAGGTGCCTCCATCACGATGAAGGTTTAAGGTTTTCAGCGCCTCACCATTTTTTCAAAACTCCCATGCGGTTAGCTAGCCATGGCCAAAGCTCTCGGAGTGATGAAGAAAGATATGAGTCAACTCAAACCCAAATCACTGGTTAGCAAGTTGAACTCAGTGGGGAAAGAGTGCTTGGATATGATTCCAACGGCTATTTCCAACTCACTTGATCACCTTACTCTCTCCAAGAGTGACAACAAGCTCCTTGGAAACCTCTCAACTTGTAATATCCAGAAGCATGGAAACAATGACAGTATTCTTGGGAGTGGGTATACGAGGTCTCAAAACTTAGGACTAGAAAGTGATGGGACAAGCCCTCCTTTATTGGATAATTTAGTTGAGCTAGTAGCTTCCTCTAAGATGAAGTCAAATATCCTGTAAGTAAATAGCAAGGATTAGATGAACCAACTAACTGGGCATACTACCTTCTTCTCTAAGCAACCTCTCCTAGAAAGTGTTGTACTCACCACATCACCCAGTCTAGTAGCCAGGTTGAGCTAGATTATCATTACCCATTGTCAAAGAAGGAACCCTTCCCAAAAGAAACTCAAATGATTGCTACATCAGCCTCATCTCGCTGCAAGGAATCAGTTAAGAGCCCAACTCTCTCCCGCCTAAGTGGTCAAAGTTCAAACTCCTAGCCACCCAAAGCAATTCCAATATTGTCTGAAGTAGTTCTGCCTAAACCGAACTAAACCATCTCTAAGGGTGTTCTCAAGATAAATGATTCGACCAAAAGAGGTATACTTGATAATGATATTTTGACTCCTATAGACCCTCCCTTGAAGAGATTCGTTCTCTGGGTAGGGAGGGTCTTAGTTCTGCCAATTCCCCTTGGGAATAAAGGGAGTGGTGAAAGGTGGAGAAGAGGGTGTTGAGAAGAAAAGCGAAGGATATGATCCCGAACAAACACCATTGCACTTAGGTTGGCATGAAAAGTGATCAAACTTCTATGCTGAATGTTGTTGATCCCCCTATCCCTAAAGAGACCCTAGCATATTTGATGGAGTGAGTGGAGTCAAAAAAGAGAAGCAGACCATCTAGCGAGGCAGACAAAGCAAGCCACAAAAATGCATGCATTCGTCCTCCTTCGAGGACTAAGGTAACATCCTTTATCTTTTCAATCATTGCAAATATGATTATCCAAAGGTACGTCTATCTCGAATGCCATCTTGTACTCTTATTGCAAAATTTCAAATGTTTTCTCAGAATAATGCTCTTTCAAATAACCTCATGGGAAATAACATAAACCATAGACTTAAGTGTTGGAGGGATAGGGGAACACAATTAATAGGTTAGAGGTTTCATGGAGTGAAAGGGAAAAGTGAATGTGATAGATGGAAAATTTGAATGCATTCTAATAAATGGGTAGCTTTTGTAGAATATCCCTATGATGCCCACAAATTTTTAATGGCCCCTTTACTTGTTCTACCCGTCCTTAATAATATTGGCTCTTACCCTTTGTCCCCACAAAAGAATATTAGCTCTCATCTTAAGCTTACTAGAACCTATCTAAAGTCATACTATGTTAATATGAAGACTGACAAGCTTGAGAATTCAATCTCAATAGAAAGAAAACTGGGTCGTGTTGTTCTTCAGGGGAAGCAATGCCCAATACATTGTTGTCTGGTATGTCCCATACCGAGTCTACTTCGATCCACCAATTTTAAGGAAAAGAGAATAATTTCTTACCCTTAAATCTTACTCTCCTTATATCCCAAATAGGATCCAAATTTTCTGAAAGGTTCTGATGTCTGTCCTAGAACAACACCTCGGTGACCCATGAAGATTTTTGTTTGGAACTGTTAGGGAATTGAGCAATCCCTTATAGTTAGAGCACTAAGGGATAAGTTAAAGTCCAAAAATCAGCAGGTTTCTATCTAAAACAAAGTGTCATGGAGACACTTGTTGGAAGAAAGCTGGTACTCACAGAGGGTGGAATATAAAAATTGTTGATTCTATTGGTAATTCAGGGGATTAATCCTCCTATGGAGAAAATATATTGAAGTTAGGGTGATTGATCTCAACCATAGACTTATTATGTCTTGTATTCAAGAGTCAAACCGCAATTGGAGAGCGATTTTTGTTTATGAGGAGCCTTTAAAAGATATTCATCCTACTTTTTATGACCTTATCATTAAGAATGTCTCTAATACTTTGGGTCCCCTTCTCTGTTTAGGGGATTAGAATTGCATTTGGAATATGGGCCATTTTGGGCTCCACTTCACTTGGATCAACAAACAAAATAGGAATAGGCATATTAAAGAAAGATTGGATAAAACAACAATTAATGATGAATGAAAATCTCTCTTTTCTAATGCTAATATGGAGAACACAATTATTCAGGGGCTGACCATAGTTTCCTTACCCTAGACACTTGTCCCCCCTTTCGCTTTAATCATCGTCCTTTTTGATTCAAATGGGCCTGGGTGAGTCACCCTAAGTGTAAGGAGCATATCCAGTTGATTTGGTCTAGCAAGAACATTTCAGATAAGCTTTCAAAGTCAAAAATAGGCTTGAAGCCCTCCCTTCTTCTCTTAAAAAGTGGAACAAAATGTTTTTGGAAACATTGATAGTTAGATCAAAGAGGCTCAATCAAACCTTAAACACCTTCACCGGCTCCCACCCAATGAAGAAGTCCACAAAGCTATAAAGAAAGAGAAAGCCAATCTAAATGAATGGATCCATAGAAGCGAGATCCTTTGGGTCTAGAAATCTAGAATTAATTGGCTCAAGTGGGGTGATTGAAATTCAAAAATTTTCCATCTATCTACTATCATAAGAAGGACTAGGAATAAAATTATGTCTCTCAAAAATTATGATGGGTCTTGGGTTCTAGGTCAGGGTAACATTTAAAATATTGCAAAGAACTACTTCTCTGATCTCTTTAAGTCAATTGTCCCCTCAATATCACAAATCTAGGAGATTTCTAGGAAATATTACCTATTCCTTTCAAAGGACTCAAAATCTATGCTTGAGAGAGACTTTAGTAGTAAGGAAATTATGAAAGCTGTTTTCCAAATAGGAAAACTAAAATCCCCCAGGCCTGATTGTTTCCCTGCTGATTTTTTTAGGAGTAGTGGGAGACTGTTGGGGATGATGTTATGGGAGCTGTTCAGGACTTTTTTACCCATAATACTCATATTGAGTCCATCAACAAAACCTTCATTGCCCTCATCCCAAAAATCAAGAAGCTTGAATCTATGGTTCAGTTTAGACCTATTAGCTTGTGTAATGTCTTATTTAAAATCATTTTAAAAACTTTGGCTAATAAAATGAAGGAGGTCATCCCTGAAATCATTTTCCCACACTAAAGTGCTTTTGTCAAAGGGCAAATATCAGACATATCATTATCGCTCATGAGGTCCTCTGATTCTTGAAATGTGACAAATTAAATAATCATCATATGACCATCAATATTGACATGAATGAAGCCTATGATAGAGTCAAATGTGACATGATTATTTCAATGATGGAGCGTGTTGGTTTCAATTACAAGTGGAGAGTTTGGATAAAATAATGCATATCCACTGTTTCATATAGAGTGTTAGTTAACGAATCTCCTGGCAAAGACTTTCATCCCTCTTGGGGTCTAAGACAAGGTGATCCTTTATCTCTCATTTTTTTTCTATGTGTAGAAGGTCTTCCTACTTCTTTGATCCACCTTGAGAATTCCCAGAAGATAAAGGGGATTAAAATCACTCGTTCCATCCCTTTGATATCTCACATTCTAGTCGCAGATGATTGCTATATATTCTCATGAGTCAATCCCAAGGAAGTAGAAGAGATTAAAAATTGTCTTAGCTAGTTTAACACCACATCGGGGAAAACTATTAATCAAGAAAAGTCTGAGATTATTTTCAGCCAGAATACCCCTAAACAATTCAAAAGAATTATTCTTGGTATGTTTAAAATAAAATAGACCTACTCCTTAGGGTCTTCCATCCTCCAATGGAAAAAATAAAATATCTTTATTCTCCTATATTGAAGAAAGAGTGAAACTTAGAATTCAAGGATGGAAAGACAAACTTCTATCTCAAGTTGGTAAAGAAGTCCTCATCAAATCAGTTGTGGTTGCCATTTCCTCTTATGCTATGTTGTGTTTCCTTCTCCCTAAGACCATCTGTAAAGCTATTAAGTCTAGCCAGAGGAAATTTTAGTGGAGGAGTGGTGATAACGATAAAAAGATCAATTGGGTTGCCTAGGATTCTATGCAGAAAAGTAAACAATATGGTGGTATGTGTTTTAGGGATCTTCACAATTTTAACCTATCTTTCCTTGCAAAGCAAGCTTGGAGAATCTCTAAAAATCCTGATAGCCTTATGGGTCAGACTTCTTAAATCCCTCCACTTCCCTAAAATCTCTTTTATTACTTCTTAGTGTAGAAATACTTGTTTTTGGGCTTGGAGAAGTATTATGAGGGACTAGGATCTGTTGATGAAGGGCTTATGTTGGAAAGTGGGTAATGGTAGACTCATTGATATTTGGAAAGACCCTTGGATCCCAAGTATGTAAGATTTTAAGATAAGGCAAATATCTTAGAATCCTCCCTAACTGCACTGAGGTTCACAGCTGATTGATTCTGAGATTGGCTTATGGAACTTGTCTGGTATCTCAAACTTGATCTCCAATGAAACGGTTAACCACATTTGAAAGATCCATCTTTCCCAAGAAACTCGTGATGACCAAAAGGTTTAGCTCCTTGATAAAAAAGGCCTCTTCTCGGTAAAGTTTGCTGACTTCCTAGCATCATCCCCTAAGTCCCTGAGCTTTTTGAATGTCCCTCTAAAAGTAAAGCACTTTCTTTGGCGTGCATGTAAAGAAACTCTCTTTATTGAAAAAAAATTATCAATTAGAAAAATCTTTGTTTTGGATCTCTGCCTTTATGTAAAGAGGAAAAAGAATCCACCATGCACTGCCTTGTGAAGTGTAAAATTGTTGCCCTTGTTTGGTTTGTGTCTCCCCTCACCCTGAGAACCCTTGTTGAAACCTCCTCCTCTTTTGCAAATTGGTTTAAATATTGGTATAACCTGTCTTGTTTTTCAAAGCATAATCGTAATAATTCTTTAAGCATCGTAGTTATTTTCGAATGGAACATATGGAAATCCTGTAATAAGGCAGTTTTTGAAAAATTATCTTTTAATATGTCTAATGTTACCTCTGTGGCTTTCAGGATGCTCTATGATTCTTATGCTAAACTATACCTTTTTTGTTATTGGATGAGTAGAACAACAATCTAGCTTGGAAGTCCCCGGAGTTGGAGTTTTTGAAGATGAACTTTAATGGTTCTTTTGGTTTGGTGAACCTTTTGTGGTATAGGTGTTGTGATTCGTGATTGGAGGGGCAACTTCGTGCTTGCTAAATCAGAGTGATGCCTTGCTGACTCGGCGTTGGTTATAAAATGTTTGGCTGCTTGTTTGGTGCTTTCTACGGCCCATGATTTGGGCCTTAGTCATATCATCCTTGATGGTGACTCGTTGGAAGTCATTTCCCTCTTATCGGATATGGATTGTATTTGTCCTTTGTATGTTAACAACATTATCTATGATTGTCAACACTTCATAGGGTTGTTTCCTTTCTTCAAATGTATTCAAGTCAAGTGATGTGCAAATTTTGTTGTTGATCACTTGGCAAAACATGGTACCCTAGTTACTTCTTCTCAGGTTTGTCCATTGATCCCCCCATGGATTAGGGGTGATTTGGATCTTGATGTTTCTGCTCTTATGCAGTCCCTTTATGATTAATGAAAATGTTTCCATTTTATGGAAAAAAAAAAAGCTGACCCAAAACCCATTAAGGGTATATAAAAATGAATGTCCTAACTCTTAAAGTCAAAGAAAAAGAAGAATGAAAAACAAAATCCTTGGATGCAACTAGTGTTATAAAAGAAAACTCAGATGCTGACTCAATCTTATGAATGATAGTTAATGGTGAATATTCTCACGATAAATGGATTCTTGATTCACGCTGTTCTTATCATATGTGTTTCCATAGGGATTGGTTTTGCAATTAAATAATAGTGATATTGTCTTTATGGAAACTAATATACCATGCAAGACTATTGGGATATAGATGAATGATGGGGTTTGTAGAACTTTGATAGATGTTCAACATGTTTCAGATTTGAAGAACCTTATTCCATTGAATATACTTGACTCCAATAGATGCAATGTAAGAATGGAAAACAAATCCATGAGGATCGTGAAGGGTGCTTTGGTGGTGACAAAAACAATGAAGGTTGAAAACCTTTAGGTGGTGTTAAGAAGTACCATCATAGGTGGAGTAGCTATGTCATCAGTTGCAAATCTTACTTCAAATTTTATGTGATTGTGGCATGTGCGTATAGGTCACATGAATGAAAGAGGCTTAAAAGAATTAATTAAGCAATATTTGCTTTGTGGCAAGAAGATTAAAAAACTAGATTTCAATTGGAATTGCATTTTTTGGAAAACAAAACAAAGTAAAATTCAATACGGTTGTTCATCACACCAATGGTACTTTGGATTACATTCATTAAAATCTTTGCATTCTCCCTAGATTTTCCTTAAAATGGAAAATCGATATATATTGTTACTTTTGTTGATGACTATTCCATAAAGGTTTGGGTTTATACTCAAGGATCTAATGATGAAGTCTTTATCACATTCAAGCAATGGTTGGTAATGGTTGAGAAACAGACCAGTAAACTAGTGAAGAGTTTAAAAACTTATAATTGTACGGAATTTTGGGACAAAGTGTTTTGAAAGTTCTAAATAGATAGAGACATTGCTTATCACTATACTAATCTAGGTACTCTAGAGCAAAACAAAGTAGAGTGGATGAATAAAACGTTTTTAGATAAGAGCAAAACAAAATAGACTGGATGAATCAAACATTTTAAGATAAGACATGGTGTATATTGTCTAATGTTGGCTTGCCAGGACTTTTGGGCAGAAGCTGTTACAATAGCTTGTTTTCTTATAAATCGGTCTACTTTTACACTAATTGGATGTAAAACTCTTGACGAGATATGCTATGATAAACTTATTGATTATTCTAATATTAAAATAGTTGGTTATCTTCCATATATTCATGTTAGGGATGGTAAACTTGATCCAAGGGAAAAAAAAGTATATGTATTTCTTAGTAGGGATGTCACATTCGATAAATTTGTTATGTCATATCTAAGAAGGCAGGTTGATGAAAAGGGAGATCAATGTATGCGTGATCAGGTGGAGGTGGAGTATGATACTCCTGAAGCAGGTGACTCACTCATTCGCACTACCCATTGTCATCCTATACAACATTCTGATCGCTAGTCAAAACCTGACAGTTTTGCTGTGTATCCTTCATTATTTTCATTTATTTCTTTTGTTTACTGCTTAAAATGTTCCTCTATCTTCTTTCTCTTTTCAAGTTCATGCAGTTATGCATTTGGCCTTTTGTTATACAACAATTTGATTACAGGCTAAGAGCCTGTTTGGCTCCAACTTTGATGCATGTTGGTAATTATTATGAAGTTGTCTTGAATTCAACCTGAAAACAGCCTAAAGTGCAACCCATCTGTGTGATCCAGAGAGTGCCCCGGATGACTTGAAAAATAATTTCAACTGAACTAGGTGGGATCCATTTTGGTGGTATTTGGAGATTTTAACCCATGTTAAGATTAGGGTTCTCTTTGGAATCACGCTGCTAAATATATCATGTCCTATTAGCATGATTTTGGGAGAGACTTTGAGAAGCGAGTTCTTTGGGTTTTAAGTAAGATTTCATTCTTGGATTTTGGGAGAGCTGTTTGTACTTTGTAATCTTCATTATAGTATAAGTTTTTTATCCTCTTTGCCAGTGGATGTAGGCAATCTTGCTGAACCACATAAATCTTATGTTTTGTGTGATTGTTCTTTTGCATTTCTATTTTCTCATTTTGTTTCACATTGCCGTTAACTTGAATCTGATCCAATTTTGTCATAACAGTAATCATCATCGGACGAGATCAGTAAATAGGTGGTGACCTTTGCTTTTGGTTGTTGAACATGCTTTGGAAGGATCCAAACAGTTGAGACAGCCATGCCAAAAAAAAAAAAAATACTCTAGCTGTTCAAACAAAATCATTTACTGCCCTCAATACACTAATATAGATCTTTTGTTTTTTGTTTTTTGTTTTTTGTTTTTTTTTGTTCGTTCAATGAAGTGTAAGGTGAAACTTCATTAACAATGCACAAAGGGGAAGAAAAGTGACGGCCTTCAAAGGGAACTACTGGAGGCCCCCTAAACACTAATGCTTACAATTTCCTTTGCTGATATTGTGGCTGACACAGAGTACATATTTCCCTGCACAATGCCTATACACACCCAGAAGCATTCTCCAAGACCGTCTCACGGAGGAGATATAATTCATTCATGGCTTGTACAATTCATGAACCTTGTGGTGTCGTCCTGATACCTTCCAATGAATTCTGTTCTTCAACTTCACATCTTCCCACCGTCATCTTTATTAAGCCCATCTTCATGAGAGCTTTCTAAGGAACCATAGCCCAACTTCCAAAGAATCTAGTATTACAACATTCTTAAAGCATCCACCTTCACGATTGCAGAGAATGATTCCATCATCTTCCACTTCACTACATCTCACCTTGTATACACGTTGAAATGGAGGATTGACGAAAGTGAAATGAGTGACATCTAATTTGCTACAATCCCCTATCTATCTAGCTGCAATCCCTTATATTTATCTAATATAATTCTCTACGTAGAAAATGGCATGGTAGAGAGCTTTCGTTTCCATGTGGTTCGTCCTCGAACAATCTCTTCATTTTTGGACTCCCCCTTAATTTGGAGGAGATGTGTATACCGCAATGGCGAATTGAAGGACCTCAAGAGTCCATGGCCCTCAAGAATCTCTGGTGCCAATGAAAATCCATTGAGTAGGTTGACCCCATTGCCTTCTTTAACTCCATCTTCCTCAGGTTCACAAAGTGACTGAACTACATCTGAGCTTCCACATTCTCTTCTATATTCTAGTATGATACTAGATAGTTGGTGACCCTCCAAGAACAGGTCAGGGATGGACTGGAGAAGAAATAGTTAATAGCATTTAGATTCATTATTGTAATCTTTTCTTGCTTTTTTTTTTTCTTTTTTTTTTTTCAGGAATGATTTATGGGAGTGTGTGTGTATTTACCTCAAGCATCCATCTTACGTACTTGACATTGTTGACATGCTGGTTCATGTCCAAATCGCTCCTCTTGGGCTATAGAATCAGAGATTAATTATGTCGGTGAAAACTATTTGGAATCAGAAAACAATTGGCATTTGAATCATGTAGGTAATTCTTTAGTGTGAGTTTGAAAGACTAGTCATCATGGGTTACCTTCAAGTTGGATATCACGTACTTTGCCTTACTGTCCAACTTGTTGATTTTCTCAGGGACATCTTCCTGGATTGCTTGCTTTTGGATGAACCAGGGTGAGATTTCAGCTCTCACCTCTTCTGGCATTTTCGAGAGGCGCCGAGTTTGTTCATTCATCATCACCCAAGTACTGTAACATGACTCCACAAACATTAGACCTATGAAAACATCAAAGAAAGAAATGGGTAAATTATGTTTGTTTTCAAGACTCCTGCCTGGTTGCACGTGCAAAAATGCGTCCAGTTTTCTGACTTCGAATTAGCCAGTCTCGCCGCATTCCATTCTTCCCCGATGCACCCACCCATGTATCAACCTCTACTACCTCCCCCCTGCAGTTATGATTTTGGGTTCATGTTAGGAAGAGGTATTAATTTATAATCATTGAATGGCAGGCTCACAAGTTGTTCTTTGGTATGAAATAACAGTATATGCAGTTGGCTATAGACAGCCGTTATGTAACATTCTATGGAAATTGGAAAACAAATATGACAACTGTGACAAAAACATACCGAGGATGACCCATTTCTTGTGTCCTACACACTGAATTGAGTCCTTAAGACAGATGAAACACCATAAATTGGTGTTATTTGTGGCCTTGTATGTCTATCTATGGAGACAATAATTTTCCATTAAGCCTTCGTAGATAGAATGTTTCTATTCAGAATACCTGGTTGAGCCTTCATAAGTCTAATCTTCTAGGTGGGAACTATGGGTTCTTAATCATATGGTTAGATGTAATTCTCATCTGTTATACTCAAAGACCCTTAACTGATAAGAGAATTATTATAGGGCTTACAGCATAATTTATTGATTATGATGACCATTATACACGAGAGGGCTCACCAGATTGGATAGCTATCGACTTGGACCTGCATCCTTGTGACAACCCATATCAGATTGTTCTTTATCATGCCATGGGTAGCTCCAAATCCATCACCAAGAAGTCCAGACATCCATACATGATTGAGGGCAGTTTCCTGCTTTCGCACAGCAGGAAAAACAGGGGAAGAAAAAATTAATGAAGTTGACAGACAGCTACGATACAGCATCAATCTTGGTAACAACATTGAAACTGCAATGAGTCGGGATGTCAACAAGCCAAGCTGAGCTTTGCCCAGCTCAGCTCGGGCTCTTCACTTGAAGACAAAGCCCAGGATTGTGATGAGTCTGAGGTGTTGAGCTCAGGCTCGGAAAGGTTGGCTCAGATCGCTTAAAAAAAACAAGCCCATTAGCCTAATTTGTCTTGTTTGAACATTTTTATTATCACAACTGAAATAATGTTAGTCCAGCGGGGGTGTGGGTCCCATGCAAATGCATGGGGCCCACAGGCCCTGTGAGGGGACGACGGATATATCTGGGACAGAACATTATTCCTCTTGTCACAATATATAATTTATTATTATAAAATTCTTAACCAAACTGAGCTCAATAAATCTTGGCTCAGGAAAGGAGCTTAAATCAAGGCTCAGCTCGATTCATGACCATCCATTTTCATCATATACTGATGCTAGTGATCACAGATTCACAGGTTGAGATCACCACCTGAAGAAGGTTAAGAATGGTCTCTAGCGTCATCGTCTTATCGGCACCAACTTCATAGGACCTTATAACAAGAGTCTGTCTGTATCCAACGCCACCCTCGATGATGAGCCCTTGCCGAAAAGGATCCACCAACTGCTTCTTGGTGGGAATATTTTGACGATTCTCTTCCTTGGTGAGTTTGTCTGTCACATCCATGGGTGCAATCGCAGAGACAAAGGTAGGAGCCATAGAATTAGACTGGTTAGTTTCATCAATCTTGGTTATGGGCATGGTTGAGGTTCCACTTCTCTTGATGGATATCAACTTTTGCTTATGTGGGTCACCATCTCTGGTGGAGGAACATCTGATAGGGTAGAAGTAGGCATAACAATTGAGAGAAGCCATTTTTGAATTTGTGGGAAGATGAATGGGACTTGGGAAGAGAGGCCGGGAATTTTTTTTTTTTTGAGAAAGTGATTATGGTAGTGAAGCTTTTATACGGTAGAGAGAAATTTTTACTTGGCGGAGTCTCAAAGGGAAGTTCCTTGGCAATTGAATATTTCAAAGCGGGTTCTAGTGTTTGTAAAGAGGCGGTGGCTTTGCGGTTGTGAATTCGAATAGGGTGACTTAGAAATTATCGTTAAGTGTGTAGAAGACAATATTGGTTTCTTTATTCGGATCTTTGGCTGTGGGAAGAACTATGAAGTAGGGGTGTTGGTGAGCCATGATGGGCAGAAGCAACCTGAGTCTTCTATGTTCCTTAGAGGTTGGGTTTTTAACTTTTAGAGAACTGCCAACAAAAGTTTGTTCACTTAATTGCTAGCTGCTCATAAACAACAATTAAAGGGTCTCTTAGTTCCCATACATGGTAGGTGTGAAAAGAACAATTCAAGAGCTTGACTTCCTCGCCCTCTTTATTGGAGCTCTTCTTTTGTTGTTTACTTAGAGGGAGAGAGTTGCACAGCCCTGCTGCGTAATATGAAAGTGAAAGGGGTTTAGATATTTTTTTTTAATCAGCAAGTACACCCGTGCACGTGAAGATTAAAGTGAATAAACCGATTATCCCGCCGCTTCTGATATCACCTGCGCCACCCTCTAAAGGGACACTCAGAGGGAGAATCAATTCACTTTTTGGGGGTGATGTAACATCCCAAAAAGTGAATTGATTCCCCGAGTGTCCCTTCAGGGAGGTGTCACAGATGATTTCAGGCCTGCCGCTTCTGACATCACCTGCACCACCCCCCTGAAGGGACACTCAGGGGGTGTCACAGATGATTTCAGGCCCTCTCGGGGAACTTTGGGGGTGAAATCGTATGCGCCACGCCCCCTGATGGGACACTCGGGAGGCGGAATCAATTCACTTTTTGGAGGTTTTTGATTCCCCCTCCTGAGTGTACCATGGGGGGGGGTGGTCGCACTTGATATCAAACCGGAACTTTGAGGCTTGATTTAACCATTGAACCCCCTGTTTATGCCTTAAAAGTGTAGCTTGCATGGCAAGTGGGGCCAGGATGGAACGTGAGACATTTCAGATTCTAAGGAAGCTACCATTTCAGGCAGGCCGTAGCGAGATTGAAGGAGAAAAGCAAAAATATATGGGAACAAAGAACAAATGACACGTTGCAGGATGGTCACAAATTCAAATGCAGAAGGAAGGTGATGCCACTACATGGAAAGTAATGAAATGGCAATAACCAATTAATGGAGGTCTATATAAAGAAAATGACAGTGATGGAAGAAGGATCTCCTTCCAAACTATTAACCAAAATCATATCGCCCACAATGGGATTTATCTTAGAATCACTTGAACAAATTTCTTTTAAAGATCAGATTGTTAGTTTTTATTATTTTTAAGTCTTTCATTGATAGTAGATGTTTAATGCTCTGCATTCATGCTCCACAAAGCCTTGGGTGCATGATCGCTCATTCTGTAAATGCTCAATTAATGAATCATTCGTTTCATTCAGTTTATTCTAGTTTAATTATGTGAAATTTGCATTGTTAATTATCATGGTGAAGTCCTTATTTCTAAGGCAAAAAGAACCTACTTTGAAGGGTGAATCCTCTCATTTGTCAATTGCTTGAATCAAATTTGGTGATTAGACAGATGATTGAACTTTCTTCTCTTTCGGTCACTTGGTCTAATTTGGAGCTTGAGGTCTTAGGGAAGTCTAGATTTTGTGCCTTGTGGCTGTGGCATGCCCACATAACCATTTGTTGGCCAACAACTATTTTTGGTATGCCTATGGGACACATGCTGTCAAAACTTAACATTGCACTTATTTCTAAACTACTAGAAGGTGGGGCCAAACATGTCTAGGAATTGCCTCAGGAACCAAGACCTTCTTGACACGAGGAAGGATCCTCATCTTGAATAGCTATGATGGAATCAATTGTTGATGCCATCCATGAGTTAAGGGATAGCTTGTTTGAAGGAATTCCATTCCATATGGGAGAGACAGGACAACCTTGGGAGTAGATCACCATCTTCTACTTTGCAGATAGGGAGGTATCTACCCCTCCCCTACGAGGATAGTTAGCCACCACACTAAGCCAAAATGGATAGGGCCGACATGGTATGGAAATGGTGGCCTTCATGGTTATAATGGAACTAATGGTTGTAGTGGCCAAATTGTAGTTATAACCCCTTGTTTAATGAACAAGGATCCAATGGACAACCTTTTAACCACAAGAGGAAATCAGAGTATCAACGACAACCTCCACCGGCTATCGCTACCACCCCTTCACAACTAGATACGAATGGACCGAGTTGAGTTCATCAACTTGGTCCTAGATGTGCTCTTAATAAAGACAATCATGATAAGGATGCTCATTATCTTAATCCTCAGCAAAAGGATCATGATTATATCAAAGATGGTTGACTTATGTGACTAAAGAAGGAAGGCTAACTCAGGTGATCAAAGAAGAAAGGTTGACTCAAGAAACCAAAGAAGGAAGGCTAACGCAAGAGATCAAAGAAGAAAGATTGACTCAAGAAACCAAAGAAGGAAGACTAACTCAGGTGGCCAAAGAAGGAAGGATGACTCAAAAAACTAAAGAAGGAAGGATGAATCAGGCAATGCCAAGACTTACCATGTATTCTACACTAAGATTTTTTCTGATTAGAAAGTATACCAATATTTACCATGTATTTCATGTAGATATATTCTGATTTATTCCATAAGATTTATTATGTACACACTACAAATCAATACCATGCATACCTTCCTTTCCATAGTTGAATAGAGAGAGAATCAATTTTCATTATCAGAATTCTTTAGAAGTCTTTATGGTATCAGAGATGCACACATCTGAGTGTGAATTCTCTACATTTAAGGATTGATTTCTCCTCTTCAATGGCTTCATTGACAATAACAACTGTTGCACAAATAACCTCCATGGTTACAACAAAGCTTACTGAGAATCACTATCTTTCTTAGAAAAACTAGGTCATTCCTCTTGTTAAAAACATCAAATTACTTGACCATACATCTTTTGAAGGAAAGGAACCGCAACTAGTCAAGAACATGGTTGGTAAGGAGGAGACAAACCTAGCCTATGCAAGTTGACGAATGATAATATGTTGCTAAAGAGTTTCCTCTTAGGAACTTTAACTGAAGAAGTTCATGGTCAAATAATTGGCCTTGAAAAGTCTCAAAAGATTTGATAGTGTCTTAAAGGGACTTTTGCTGGGGTATTTCTGGAGAGAGAACTTGGATTAATGCGTCAACTCCAAACAATATGAAAAGGTATTTAAAGTGCTATTAATTACTTTTAAACCGGTTAATAAAATTTGTGATGATTTTTTAGCCATGCAAAAACCTATCTCTAATAGAGACAAGCTCTTTAGATTGTTAATGGTCTAGGTCCCAAATTTGATAACTTTGATGATGCTATTATAGCACGACCACCCCTACCAATGTTTTCATAGTTTTTAGCTTTACTAGTTGCATTGGAACAATGTACAACCATGAATAACGTCGCAAAAGGAGATATATTTAAGTCTTAAGCCTATGCTAAAGACAAAGAAAATCTATCAAGGGAAGTAGAAACTAAAATGACGATTAACTCTAGACAACATGGATTCAACAAATCTAGTTAAGAGAAATTTCATAAATTTGATAGTAATGGAATTAATACTCCAGCTGTCATTCAATAAGGAAAAGGTAATGCCTCCACTCAAAGGTTTATTTCTAAGCTTCTATAACGTCAGATCTACAAGACATGGACATGAAGCACCCTGATGTTGGTACATTTTCAACCACTCTTAGGAAGCATAGGAGATATCCCAAGCATTGATTGTCATGTCAATTATTGATCCACATGATCCATAATGGATCCTTGATATGGGTGCTACACCCCTCATGACAAATAATGCAAGTACTCTTCTCTTTATATCTTCATACATTGGATTAAATAAAGTTATTATTGGTGATAGTAATGCATTATTTATCTCTCATACTAGTAGTACTAGTCTAGAAACTTCTCATGTAAATATGAAATTGAAGAATGTTCTAGTTGTATCTAGTATTACTAAGAATATTTTATAAGTTATTCAATTAACTAATGATTGTTCTTACTTGTTTGAATTTGCATATGATGTATTCATGATAAAGGATCAATAGTCGGGGAAATTCTTGGGAAGGGAACTAGAAATAGTGGATTATATGCCTTGAGAAATGACTCACTTAATAAAACACTTTATTCATTGTGACAAAGGAAAGTTTTAGAGAATATTTGGCATCAATGCTTGGGTCACACTCAACTGAAAGTAATATCATTTCTAAACTCTAAGAATTTTATTTATTTTAGTCATTGGAATAAAAATGGAACTATTTTTGTCACGGCCCAGATTTACAAGTCGTGGTTTAAGCCCGAATTCGGATTCGTGACATTAGATGACACACCCTAAACCCGTATCCCATAGTGAAGAGATCCCGTGTTAGGAGTGTAACACCTCTTTTTAAACTCACATCATGTAACACCCTGCAAAAGTATAGCCTACTTTTAGGGTGGGAATTAAACAGGTAAGGTTGGCCTAAATGAGGAACCTAAGACCAATGTAGAATCCACAATGGTGGGTAGTTTAGAACCTTATTTAAGGACTTAACTGGATGATTAGGTTCTCTATACACCTTGGGAATGAACCCAGGCCAAGAGAACAAACAATAACCAAGATATCAAAACCTAACATTTTGGAGCACTCAAGAAAATTTGGAGCCCTTGAGTTTTGGTAGAGCTCTCGAGATTTATAAAAGCGCTCTAGAATCTCAGGATCCTCTGGAGTGCTTTAGAGTGCTCGAGATTTAGTGGAGCACTTGAAACACAAAAAATTGGAAAAAAAAATATAGATCCAAAATGACCATTTTTCCTTCCCCTATCCGTGGAAATCCGTGTGTGATGAAATTTAACCTCAATATTATTAAATTTGGGCTTTAGATCACTTGAATGGAGATAATGAAGAGTTAGGGTTTTGGGAAAACACTTAGAAGAAAAGAGAGAGAGAGAGAGCATCTTCTTCTCCATAAGCTTGGTAAGTTGCTAGCACCTAGATCTAGCCTAAACCAACAGATAAATTCAGTTTTCTATATTTGGTTTTGAATTTTAACCTTGAGATGTGTTGTTTACTCTTAGAGGAAGGAAGAGATTGCAAAGAAAAATAGTTGTGGAAGAGAACTCTCTTGGAGTAAGGGAGTAGAAGTCTTTGGTGAGTGGATATACAATTTATGCTCACTTTTCTTTCATAAGTTCTTAGATTTGTTGTGTATGAGCTTTATTGTGGTGGATTCATCTTTATCCTCCTTATGAATAATAGTTTTTTTGGTCTTGAATCATAGTTTCCTTGATGTGAGCATGCTAGCAATTTCCCCATTGTTTCCATTATTCTCTAATCTATTTGAAAATGTTTAGGAGCTCGATTTGCATGAGTTGTGTGAATTGTAAGAATCATGGTGGTATTTTTTGGATTACCCTTTTGAGTTCCCTTTGATTTCCTTAATGCTTCTACTCTACATGTTTGATAAAATGTCTCTTAGTTGTTTCTCCATAATTTACATGTTTTATGAATGCCCTTGGATTTCTTGCATGAGTCTATTACTCACTTTGATGGATCCCCTATACCTTATATTAAATCATGTTGTTTTGTGTAATTATATTGATTCCTTTGTTAAGATCTTAGAATTCAGGTGTAATACATTGGCTTGTCTTTTGTTGGAAATGTTTGGTGGTATGAACATGTTACTTTAACATGCTTTACTTCGGTGTTTTCATAGAGCATCGTATTTAGGATTTCACACGTGTTTTGGAACATTTGAACTCTTTGGTTTTTATCATGGACAACATTTGGCATGAAAGGATTTTACTTTCATAAGCATCATATATTTCCTTAGAATTGGGTTAAGCATTTTCATATGCATATAGGTATTTGGCCATTTACATGGGATTTACCTCATTGGTTTTTGACTCTTTATGCGGTAGGACATATGGATATTTTTAAATGGCTTACTTATGTAGTAGTTACTTTATATAAGCATGAATTTGACATTTAGATTTGGACACGTGAATTTGATATGATACTCTTACGTGGGAATATACCTTCTTATGCCTAGAGACCCCTAAGTGGGTTGGTCCTTGTGGACCTCAAGTACCCTACCGTTGGGTCACATCAATAGGCGAAGAGGCGCTAGTTGCCTAGATATTTATTATGTATATATATGGTTTTCATGACCACAGTGACCTTTTTGTGGGTTGACCAAGCGTAGCCCCAGAGATCCTTTTGCGGGTTGCCCCTTGTTGGGCCCAGAGACCCTTATGCAGGTTGTCCTTTGTTGGGCCCAGAGACCCCTTTGTGGGTTAGCCTCTATGACTTCAATAGATGAAGCTACAATGCTCACAGTATTTATGGCTTCAAGTATACAATCACTGGGTCACATCAATAGGTGAAGATGACCATAGTGCTCACAGTCTTTATGACTTCAAGTACTTAATTACCAGATTATATCAATAGGTGAAGACGACCCTAGTGGCCCATTATATGGTATCGGATTTCAAGGAGACCTTACATGGGTTATATGATATGTATTTGTTGGAGGCCCTTCATGGATTAGGTGTTTTGGATTTGTTAGATATACCCTTCGTGGGTTATGTGTTTTGGATTTATTGGAGACCCCTATGTGGGTATTATGTTTTGTTTTGTTAGAAACTCAACATGGTTCATTTACATATGGTTTTAGTATTTAATGGAGACCTTTATGTATGTAGTACATGCATGTCTTTGCTTTGACACACTTTGAACTCTTATATGATTATATTGTGGCATATGCATGCTCGAATTTTAGTAAGGATACATGTTTGATATATTTCTGTTGCACTTGCATATGCATCTTGATTCCTTACTTTATCTTGATTCGTCCTATTTGCTATTGCGATTATCTTTGGCCTCCTTTGTGTGACATAAATCTCTAAGCCCATCAAGCTTACCCAAAATTGACATCACCCATAGGTGGAGTCTTAGAGGATAGGTACCTTTAGGGGCAATTTTGGATGTAGTGAAGGGAGAAGTTGGATTGGGCGTTTAGGTCTAATGATATGGTGTATATGGTGTTTAATTTCTAGTCTTTAGATTATCCATTAGACATATGGGGTATTACTTTAGTATATTGATTGGGTTCTATTTGGGCATGAAGATTATTATTCGGGGTGGGTATGGGCGGGGCTCGGGCTGGGCCATGGT
>JAOXJP010292244.1:0-18756 GCA_025762735.1 Platanus orientalis | reverse complement strand
TACATAAAACCATAAAATGGGCTTTTTTGGGGTTATAATTCGGGTCATATTCAAGTTGACAAAATCTGATGCTAACCCAAATCAAATTTCACACATTACAATCTCCCACTAGAAGTTTGATATCATGTTGCATCTCCTGTGTTTGAAAATACCATTCTTTCCTCGATCTGATTCCTATCTCTTGTGGCTCAACTGCACCATCTTCACATTTAAAGACCAACTAAAGCTTTGCATAGCTCCAGTTGTACTATTGTGACTGCCTTAGTGAACATATCTGCAGGATTGTCATCCGTATGGATCTTTTTCAACCTCAACACCTTTTCTTTTAAAAGCAATCATATGAAGTGATGTCTCCTGTCAATGTGTTTGGTTCTTCCATGGAATGCTGAATTTTTCATAAGATGAATAACACTTTAGCTATCACTATGTAACCTACTATTCTCCTGCTTCTTTTCCAACTCTTCCATCAAGTTCTACAACCAAATTATTTCCTTGCTTACCTCCGTGGCAGCTATATATTATGTTTCAGTATTTGAAAGTGTCATTATCTTCTACAACTGTGACACCCAACTAATAACTGTAGAACCTAAGGTGAAGACATACCCTATAGTACTTCTTCATTTGTCAAAATCTCCTGACAAATATAAATTTACATAACATTATAGGTTAAATCTAGACCCTCCAAAAATCAATGCGGCTTTAGAATTTCCTCTTAGGTGCCTTAGAATCCACTTCACAGCCTCCCAATGCATCTTTCCTGGCTTGCTTAGAAACCTACTAACAACTCCTACTGAATGGGCAATGTCTGGCCTTTTGCTAACCATAGCATACATCAAACCGCATACTGTTGATGCATGTGGCACCTTGAACATGAAATCTTTATCTTCTCGTGATTTAGGAGAATGCTCCTTGGAGAGTTTGAAGTGCCCCGTCAATGGGGTACTAACTAGCTTGGTATTTTCCATATTGAACCTTTTTAGGACTTTGTCAATGTAGTCCTCTTGAGACAACCTCAACATGTGGTTCTTCATGTTTCTTGTGATTCTCATACCAAGAATCTGCTTAGCTGCACCCAAGTTCTTCGTCTCGAACTCTCTTGACAACATATCCTTGAGATTATTTATTTCCTATATGTTTGATCCTACAACAAGCATATCATCAACATATAAAAACAATATAATGTAATTGTTGTCATACCTCTTGATATAGTAGCAATGGTCCGTATGACATTTCCTAAAGCCATTTACTGTCATAAAGCTATCAAACTTCAAATACCACTGCTTTGGTGCTTGTTTCAACCCGTATAAGCTCTTTTTCATTTTACACACCATTTTCTCCTTTCCTTCAGTAGTGTAACATTTTGGTTGCTCTATATAAATTTCATCTTCCAAATCACCATGAAGGAATGCAGTCTTCACGTCAAGCTGCTTAAGATGTAAATCTTCTGTTGCTACTATGCTCAACATTGCCTTAATAATTGTCATCTTCACAACTGGAAAAAATAATTTGGAATAATCTATTCATTTTCTTTACTGACATCCTTTAACTACCAACTTGGCCTTATATCTTTTGGTCATATTATTCTCATCTTTCAACCTGAAAATCCATTTGTTGTTCAATGCCTTTTTGTCATCTGGTAGTGAAATTAAGTCTCATGTCTGATTGGATATTAGAGACTTCATCTCCTTATCCATTGCATGCTCCCACTTAGTTCGAGAATCCACCTCTAATGCTTCATCATAGTATTCTGGCTCACCACCATCTGTCAACAACATATAATATAAAGAAGGAGAATACTGTTGTGTTGGTTTAAGTATCCTAGATGACCTTCTTATTTCTAGAGTAAGTGTTTGAGGCAGTATCTGTTGATCTCCATGTCCTTTTGTATTTAGTGCTTCATTCTCATTCACAACTTGAACATCATCATCAGAAATCGCCTCAAACTCCATAAACTCTTTCTGTTTGCTTGAAACAGTAGCATTGTCCTTATACAAGACTTTCTCATTGAATACAACATTTCTGCTCCTTATGACTTTTCGGTTTTTATCATCCCAGCACCGGTAGCTAAATTCTTCTGACCCGTACCCAATGAAAACACACCTTTTGGATTTTGGATATAGCTTGTCCCGCTAATTTGCATCAACATGTACATAAGTCATACAACCAAATACTCTTAGGTGTTCAAGATTTACCTATTTTCCTGTCAATGCTTCTTCTAGGAGTTCACCATCCAAAGGTACTGAAGGTCTCTGATTCAATAAATATACTGTTGTGCTAACAGCATCTACTCAAAACCCTTTCCACAACAGTCTAGTTCATTCGTTTTGTCACACCATTCTGTTGTGGTGTATTGGGGACTGTTTTCTCTCTCCTGATCTTATTCTTTGCATAATAATTTTTAAATTCCTTACTGCAATATTCACCTCCATTATCTGACCTGAGGCACTTAAGCTTACTCCATGTTTCATTCTCAATAGCAACTCTCAACTTCTTGAATGTCTCAAATACATCAGACTTATGTTTAAGAAAATAAATCCATAATTTTTTAGTCGAATCATCAATAAAGCTAACAAAATAACATGAGTCACCAATAGAAGATACCTGAGCTGATCCCCATAAATCAATGTGAACCAGTTCCAAACGCTCATGCTTGATTGCCCTTGCACCCTTAGTGAAACTGACTTTCTTCTATTTTTCATAAACACAGTCTTCACAAAACTCAAAGTCCATTGCTTTTAAACCTGGAAGCTTCCTTTTTGAGTGGAGAATCTTCATTCTTTTTTCGCTCAAGTGTCCCATCCTGCAATACCAGATATCTGAATCTATATCCTTTGCTACAATTGAAATAGAGGTAGATGTATTTCCCATTAAGTAAAGTGTCCGTTGTTTCTTTCCACGAGCTACAACCAAGGCACCCTTTGTGATTTTCCATGAATCTCCTATGAGCTGACCAACTAAAATCAAATTTCTTTTCAAATAGGGTACATGACGCACATCATTCAACATCCATGTACCCCTATTTGGTAGACTAATCAAAACATCTCCCTTACCCACTATATTGCAAGGTTTATCATCTCCTAGAAACAACTTGCCAAGGTCACCCTGCATATAGTTCTTGAGAAGTTTTTTGTTAAATGTGACGTGGAAGGACGCTCCTGAGTCAATCACCCATGACTCTGACTTGCTGTCTAAAGCTAGAACTAATGCATCTTCAACAACTTCTTTGACAATATTTACGGAAACCTTATTGTCCTTATTGTTGGTACCATGTCTGCTCTTCTTTAGAGCCCTGCAATCCTTTTTCAATTGTCATTTCTTCCCACAATTCTAACATTCCACCCTACGTTTTCCAGATCTTGATTTATTTATTGAGACGGACCTGCCCCGATACTGGTTCTTGTCAGTTGTTCTTCCTATTCCTTCCATATTTAAAGCACTGCCTGAAGTTTCTCATGAAGATGTGGATTTCCTGCGAACTTCTTCACTAAGAATCACACCCACCATGTCATCATACTTCATGGGGATGAAACCCAAAGAATTACTAACAACCATTACCAAACCATCCCAACTATCTGGTAAAGACGAGAAAATCAACAAGGCCCTAACCTCACTATCAAAATTGATTCAAATTGAGGTTAATTGGCTGGTAATTGTATTGAACTCATTTAAGTGTTCAACCACAAAATTCCACCTTCCGCCATTTTCATATTAAACAATCTCTTCATCACAAACACTTTGTTGGAAGCTGATGGTTTTTCATACATTTGACAAACGATTGACATCAAGTCTTCTATGGTTTTCTTATTAAAAATATTAAAAGCTACCGACGAAGATAATGAAAGATGAATCGTATCTAGGGCTTTGTAATCTAAAACTTTCGAGTCTGCATCTATCATCATCGTCGGCTTTTTTCTTTTTCCTCCAAGGGGTTGATAAAGATTCTTCTAGCAGAGATAATCCTCTATCTGCATCTTTAAAAAAATGAAATTCATACCGTTGAATTTTTCAACACTGAACCGTGCAGGTTCCTCCATCGTTGCTATTGTCGCTATTGCTTCCACTCAAACCAAACATTGTTTTGATACCAGTTGTTATGAGCAAATTATCTTCTTCCACTTAGAAGAAAATGGGATGCAATAAAATCAACAATTAAAACAAAAAAGAAAATCATGCACAACATCAGATTTATGTAGAAAACCCCAATTTGGGGAAAAACCATGGAGCCGCAGAGAAAACTTTCACTATCTGGAAACCTTCGTCAAAGACAATTATAATTTTTGGAATCTCTCCCTATTCACACGTAACCCTAGAATGAAACATATAAATACCCCCCAAAACCCTAATACATTGCAGATACGGTTTGGATTAGGTCCGGTACATAAAACCATAAAAACAGGTCCAAATTTTTTCGTATTCGGGTTTTTTCGGGTTATATTCGGGTTGATAAAATATGATGCTAACCCAAATCAAACTTCACACATTACACGCTCTCGTCCACACATAATGATATTAGAAGGATGAAGATGATGGCGATCAAGAGAAATTGGAGGTGCAAGGGAATAGTTTAGAGCTCATTTGGAGAAACCCCGAGTTCGCCAAGTGCAATTGCAGGATATAATGGTGGAAACGTTGGATATATATGTTCAAGCCCTAAGGTTTAAGTAGACCCTGATTATTCCAAGTCAACAACGCGTAATGCCCAAGCATCCGCTTCATGACATTTACGTCCCTAAAAATGAATAAATAAATAAAAGAAGAATAATTTCTTCTCCACTCTGGATCGGTGCTCCTAGTTGTGCTTTTGTTGGCGAGAATGGATTTCTCGTTAAGTTTGGGCCCTCGAATAGAGATGAAAGAAGACGACAAAAAAATCAAAGGAGAAAATGTTTTGTTCAGGATTTTGTATGTCCTACGGTGTTCTCTTACCACAGGCTGACATATGATGGTTTTTAAATTGGGAAAGGATGTTCTGTCCAGGATTTGGTGTCTAGGATGGTATCTAGGACAACAGGGACGTGATATGGAATGAAATGGGTGGATGTTGCATTTTTTGAGAAAAGAAGTATGTTGTTTGAAAAGAAGAATGGGAGACTTGGAGAAATGTGTGAAAGAAAAAACAGACTTATTTAAGGGTTGGTTTGAGAGATTTATGGCAGTCTTTCTGGATGGATCAGTTGTTTTTAGGAAAAGAAGAGTGGAAACAATGTTTTTATTTTTTATTATTAACATTTTTTTTTCATATGAAAAGAAGAGTGGGACACATGGAGAAATTTTGTGAGAGAAAAAAGAAGAGTGATTTAAGGGGTGGTTTGAGAGATTTAATGATGACAGAGGAATAAGTTTTTTTTTTTTTTTAAAAAAAAAAAGAAAAAGAATTAGACATTCATGTGTCAACCCCTCGTCAAAAACCCATCATTTTAACATAGATAGAAGATTAAAAACTATCTTCTGACAAAATATATGTTTGAAAATTGTCACTCATTTGAATTGCAAATGTTTGAAAATGATCGTGCAATCTCTTTCTCTCTTCTCTACCTCTTTGAAATTCAAATCTTTACAATTGGAAATCCCTCTACACTGAGAACATGTGGCTGGTTTTGTCGACCTTCAAGGTTTGAATTTCAAACTTTAATCGAATCACACCCACATTTCATTTCATCATTATTTTTCTTTATGGATAAAGATCATTTCATCAATATATATTCATTTCATTTTTTTAGTCGTGCTTGTACATATTGGAAGTTGGTAGTTATCCCATATGCTTAGGGTTGAAAATTATCCAGATAAATATCCATATATGATATGTGTTTAGTCTGCTTAAAATAAATACGGTTAGATATATACCGCTCCGATTAAATATTGGTTCATTTAGAAAATATCCTAGTATAAAATGAATCGAAGATGGATATATCTATATCCGTTTCGGCTAAAAATCCATATCTAATAAATTTAATATATATTATTACTGTTTTATAAATACATATTAATTATATATAAAATTTGTTAACTTGAATAGACCATAATAAAAAAATACATAAATTTTATTTTGATTTTTAAAAATATAACTTGTTATATGAAAGTCTTGATTATTACTTTATTGCAACAACATTGAGATAGTATGATGCTTTTTTTGGGTAAAGATCAGAGTGAATGTATTAAGGGGGTATAACACCCACATCTATTTTTCGTAATTTCTAAGTTATATGCATTGATTATCAATTAATGATTCACCATGTGGCGCAAGCAAGTGGATTAATTCAAGTCCTTTAAGACTTAATTGGACTTGAATTAGGTCATAAGGATGAAAATGGAAGAAAGGAAGGTGATTGACATTTTTAAAAATAGCAAAAATTACCACAAAGTAGCCCATTTGAGGGCTTAAGTGATGGAAGAAAGGAAGGTGATTGACGTTTTTAGAAATAACAAAGATTACCGCAAAGTAGCCCATTTGAAGGCTTAAATGATAGATTTTGAGAGTTTTCTGGACCCTAAGCTAAAGTTTCTGTTTTGGATGTCGTGGAGCTCATTGAGCCAGTCATCTTATGTACTCATGGGTCACGAGTAGACATGAAGTAAAAAGTTATGGCCATTCAAAGTTTATGTAATGTCCCATATATATTTTAAAGACCTAACCTATGATGTATATGACCTCGTACATTACAATACTAAAATGTGAACAAAATGGGCAGAAAGAGTCAAATTTTTCATATTTGGAGATTTTAGACCAATCCAATTTCCCCTAAATCGATCCTAACAATCTTTGGAATCCACAGACCAAGCAACAACGAACACCTGGACCGATTCAAGTCATACCAATCCTAAATAATCAAATCGATTCAACTGGGCAAAAATGGAAAATAAAATTTTGCTTCGTGATTTCAGACCCTAATTCGAGTAGGACTCTACTCTAAGCATATAAAACCCCCTAAGGTGGTTCATTGTTAGACCTATCAAACCCTAAAGATCCAAAAGAATGAAAGAGAAAAAGAGCTAGGGTTTTGAAGAACTTAGAAGAGAAAGAGCTTGAAAATGATTTTTGGCTTTTGCTTAAAGAAAGGTAAATGATTATACAATATATACATGTTTTTATTCCTTGTTTAGGATTTTAAATCTTAAGCTACAAGTGTATGTTCCTTAAGATTCTAGAACCTCCATGTTTTATAAAGTTCTATGATTGAGTAAGAGATTACATAAGTATTTGCATATGTTTTGTAGCAATCCACACATATTTCACATATATGTCACAAACGTGTCACACATATATGTTGTACATGTTTGTATACACTTAGAAGCATTTAAACGCATCTGGAATAAACTGTAAACTTGTGCAACTTTAGAGATAAATTTGTACAAATATAGGAGGAATTAGTTAGAAAATTGTATGTTATTGGAAAAGTCTTGAAATCTAATTTCCAACGAAACAAACAATAAGAAAATCTAATATCAATTGATATGAGCATTTTAGTATAAGAGGCGCTAAGCAGAAAAAAAATCAAAAAAAAAAAAAAAACAATTGGGCCAATCCTGATCGATCCAGCACTCCACTGATTGATTAGCCCACACAGTGCATTTTTGGAAGGTCACTCATTCACGACTTTTTGGCTTTAGCAAATTTCCTATTTGCTTTGGGAGTCTATTAAGGCCTATATAAGTTTAAGTTTTCGACCTAATTCAACACAAAAAATCTAAGAATAAATGAGAGAAGGAAAATTAAGAAGAAAACTAGGGTTTAAAGGAATTTTGGGGATTTTGAAGGGGAACTTAAAGCTTTGGTTTAGAATCTGGTTTCAAATCAAAAGGTAAATAAACATGGATACTTAAACATCGTTTTAATTGTCCATGGGTTCTTAAAACACAGTGATTCTTGTTTCCAAAGTTTTGATTCATGTTATGTTTTGTTTTCAAGTCTCTTAAGTTTTCAATTTATATGAAATCTATTTTGTAAATAAACTATAACACTTTTACATCATTTTCAACGTTATTAGGTTTTTAGAATCATTCATCTTCAGTTTTGTTAAGATTCATAAGGGGTTTGTTTTGTTTAAGTTCTTAAAACCATGTTTTGAAGAGGGAATTTTTTTTTTTTAGAGTAAACTTATGTTCTACCTTTGTTTATAATCCAGATAAGTTCTTAAATGGTTTTGATTCCTATTTTGCGAAAGTATAAAGAGATTTTACTCAGTTTTGATCTATTTATATTTCTAGAATGATTGTTTTGAAAAGATTGGGATGCTTTTGAATGGTTTTCAAAGGATTCTTAGAAACTATATTTTAAAGATTGTTTTAAGAAATTTAATATGAAAATCAATAGAACTATGTGCTTAGGTGGGTTAATCCTCTTGATTTATGTTTTACCTCAAAAATATGCATTGTTTAAATGACTAAAGATTGTTTTAAATATTAGAATTGTTCTGCTTTAGTATTTGTTAGTTTATGCAAAGCCTATGTATTTATTTTAAAATGATTATATGTTTAGTATCAGTTATGACATGAAACCCTTTTTTCCATTAAAGAGGTGTATTTGATGGAGCCCTCCTCATCCGGTTTAAATAAATGTGATCAAGTACCCTCTTTATTGGGTCATATAATTGTCAAATTAGTTTCAATTTGATGCTTGTCAGTAGGCATGAAATAGTGGTATCCCCTTACTGGGATCATAATAGGTGCAATCAAGTACCCTTTCACCAGGTCACATTAATAAGTACAAACAAATACCCAATCATCAGGTCACATTAATAGGTGAAACCATTATCAGTTATTTATTTCAATTATCTACTCAGTTGGTCTCAGTATATGTCAGATATATTTTTTAGTTATCTATTCAGTTTTAGTTCAGTAGTTCAGTTACGTATTTTAGATTATATTTATGTTTAGTTTTATATTTGGAATTTAGATTTATTTTATTATCTACTCTGTTTTATATTAAAAAACATTATTTTCTACATGTATCTATTAGAAAGCTAAATGTTTTTAATAGAATGTTTTATCTGTTTATATTAAACTATTTGTGCTTATTGACCCAAATACTTCTATATGTTAAGTGGTCATATTTATTTACAAAGTTAGTCATGTTTATAGAGTTAACATCATTGTTTTCAAATGATGAAGATGGCAGGGTAGACCAGTAGCCTGGATCTGTAGACCGATGCTAGAAAATTTAGTTTAGTTATTATGTTTATTTTCAAAGTTTGGACATTATGTCATTTGGTTCAGTATTTGTTTTAAAGACAAATTTGATTTAGTTTTAGTTTAATTTATTCTAGTTCTATTTGATGAGATGTAATAGATTAGTTTGATTTTAGTTTTATGGAGATGGATTACTATTTGTTAGATTATATCAAACTAATATTTTTATGTTTATGGATGATGGATTTTATGTGAATGAAATAGAACAGTTATAATTTATTTGTGCAAATTCCACTGCATATGTATGAAAAGCAAAAGACGAAAGATTTATAAGTAATTTAAATGTTTAAATGTTATCAGTATGAATGGATTAATGTCACATACCAAAATCCATAGCCTTACAGGTATGGGTTTTAGATCATGACATGTTTTGTTCTTAGAAGTTCATTGTTTGATCTAACCCATGTTTTCAAATAAATTTATAAAAAAAAACTATATGTTGAATCATTTTCAATCGTATCTGTAATGTTACATGGTTTTCTCTACCTAAAAAACTATGTGTATTTAAGGTGAAGTTCTAGCTGAGTTTTTATTTAGTAACAAATTTAGATAACCTCATTGTTTTACGAAAATTTTACGAATAGAAAATAAAAGTTATTATCATAATTGTGAAAACATGATTTTTCGATAAAAACAATGTACTCAATTTTATAACTCCTTAGATGGTGTACCTTAGTTAGATTAAGCATCCGAGAATTATTTTGTTAAGTTGAATATTGTTTTAATGAAGGCATCTTGTGTAAGGAAACCTTTGCATATGTTTCGGATTAAAAATAATACATGAAGAAAAAAAAAGTATCAATTGTTTTATAAACTTTGATATGATGTATGTTATGGCATGTTTTGAACTTCCAATTAGTATAGGAAATTTGTCATGTATAAAAAGTGATTGTATCATATACAATTATGTAATGTGAATTCATATTGGAGACTTTAGGTAAGTTCGGAGACCCTTGGTGGTTAGAAAAACAAAGACCTCTAGGGTTTACATTTGGAAACCCATTATGGTTTGTGTTCAAAGACCCGACATATGCATCGGAGACCCGAAATGGGAATATGTATTGGAGACCGTTTGTGGTTTATATGTATCGGAGACCCAACATGGGTTATATGTATTAGAGACCCATTGTGGTTTATATATATCAGAGACCCATTGTGGTTTATATTTATCAGACACTTGTGGTTTATATGTATCAGAGACCCGACATGAGTTATATATATATATATTGGAAACCCATTGTAATTTATATGTATTGTTGACCCATTGTGATTTATATGTGTCAGAGACCCAACATAGGTTATATGTATCGGAGACCCATTGTGGCTTATATGTATTGGAGACCCATTGTAGCTTAGATGTATCGGAGACCCGTTGTGGTTTATATGTAAAGAAGAATTGTTATGAGTGGAAATTAAAAAAAGTATTAGTGAAACGCATTTGAATATCTTAAATGGGTTAATTATTAAATGAGCCTTATATGTTTTATTCTAATAGATCAGTTGTTTATGCTCCACTCTACATATGTTCATTAAATGTTTACTTCTTCTTAAATAAGTAAATTGCATAAGTCTTATTTAGACAAGTAATTGAATAGTGTTCTATTTTGATAATGGATAGTATAAGGTAAGTTGACATGTTTAGTTTTGACAATGACTGCATAAGTTAGTTTTCAAACTATCTCAAGTGAAAGTTTTGAAACCATGTCATTATTTCTTATCTTGAAAAATGAACATATAAAATTGATTATTAGATTTAGTGTTTCTCTTTGAAAATATTTATGCTCAACTTGACCCACAGTCCGTTGTATGTACCCTATGTAATTATTTACAAGCCACGTACGCACACATCCATAACATTGTTTTTCATATTAAAGTTAGTGATTACCACTGCGGAAGGGTACATAACGAGGCATGAAATTAGATTCACATGGATATTTATGAGGATGTTTATGTTAGGCATTAAAGGACTTCAGTTTATGCTTTTTATAAAAAGGGTTTAATGTTAATTTTGAAGTTTAGACTAGGGAAGTTGTAAGGAATTTCAATTCATAGATTAGGGATTTGTGATAAGATTGTCAAGTACAAGATTATTTGGACTACAACTTAATGTCATTTGAAGTTTTATGTTTTGTTCTTTCCATTGTCATGTTAAAAAAATTTAGAAATTTTACTTTTTGCAAAGTCTAGACCCTACGAATCATTCTACTGCAATGAGTCATAAAATATGAATATTTGTGTCAGATTCATAGCCATACCTTAATGGTTTTGGGTCGTGACAAGGGTGGAGCAACGCCCGAGAAAGAAAAACAATCAGTACTCAAGGGCACCTCAAGCCAAATAAGGGGCTTGGAGGACCAATGAGACTAAGAAGCAGTGGTAAGGCCAAAGGCTGCCAACACATGAGTAAGACGGTTAGTCGCCCTATTCACCCATGAATAAGAAATTACATCAAACTACATAGTAAACACGTTATAGTATAATATCAAACCTTTGATAGACCAAGGGCATGAATTAAGGTCACAACTAAAATATGAGAACAACTCCTTACAGTCACCTTCAAGAACTACTTTTTTTAGTCCCAACTCATGGACTTTTAAAAAGCCTAATCTTGTTGCTTAACATTCCATAGAAATAGCCAACCAACACCTACCCAAGTCCACCAAGGCATACAAAAGATGACCACTTTCATCTCTCATGACAAACCCACTCCAAATTTAGCTTTCTTTTTAACCCCCTGATTTGGAAGAGTCCAAAAAGAAGTATCAGATGACTCCACCCTGAAGCTCACGGGGACTCTACTTTCTTTACTCTCCTTTATCAACCTACAAGAATCATGAATAACTTTAAATATAGGAGGATGAGTCTTTTCAAAAATCTGCAAATTTTATATTTCCAAATATTCCAACGGTAAGTAGAAATTGTAGAGATAATTTCAATTTTGTCATTTTTATCAATCGAAGGAAAATCAAATCAAGCCATCAACCATTTAGAGAAGGAAGCATTAATTTTAAGTTTATTTCTTAATGTCAAATGAGAGACAAACCAAATCATGCTAACTCCATCGCAAGTTAGTAAACAATGAAAAATGAATTCCTCATCTTTTTGCAAAGGGGGCAAAAGAGGACTAATATCAATCTTCCTTTTAAAAATATTACTATTAGTTGGAAGAGCATCCTTGGCATGCCTTCCACATGAAGTATTTGATATTTTGATGGATAGGAATACCCCAATGTTTGTTACAAGGAAGGGCAAGAGGATTAGGCAACGTAGAATTGGAGTTAAGAATAGTGATTGCTAATTGATAAGTAGACTTAATTGAAAATGTACCTCTCTTATCATAGTGCCAATAATCTCATCCTGAGTACTCATTAAGCTCAAGGGAATATTGGAGATATGCATAGGCTCTCTAGGAATGTTATTATTAATTAAAGATAAATCCCACTTCTTCAGATCTACATCAATCAACTCAGAGACTCTTTGAAGGAAGCACAAAGGGAGAATTTTGGAGATGTTAAAATTTTTACAAGCAAGGATCCACAGATCTAACCAAATATTGATATTTTCACCAAGGCTAAGTTGCCACCTAAGCCCTTTAGACAAAAGGTCCTTACACTTTTGAATGCTTTTCTAGGCCTAAGAGCTATTCTTCCTGATGAAGTACAAGGATTTGAGAAGGCAAGCCCAAAGGGAGTCCGAATTTTTAAGAATTCTCTATAGTTGTTTAGCAAGAAGAGCCTTATTGAAGGCATATAAATCCCTGAAATCCAAACTACCTTCCCGTTTACTTTTCCCAAGATACTCCCAACAAACCTAATTGATTTTCTTTTTAGAACCGTTGCTTCCCCACCGAAACGTTTTTTGAATCGAATTTATAGACTTTCAGATCTTTTAGAAATAAGGAAGCAAGATATAGTATAAGCTAGAATTGTAGTCATTACATAATTAATAAGAACCTTATTCCCAACTTGATTGAGAAGCTTAGACATCCACCCTTACACTTTATTCCTAGCCCTTTCTTTTATGAAGGAGAATAATGATGATTTATTTCTCCCAATGGCATAGGGTAATCTTAGATAATTACTTAGACCTTAATGTTGCTTGATTTCCAACACATCTTCAACCATTCTTTTGAATTGTCTAAGGGTATTTGTAATACCCCCACATCCATTGCATGGTTGGACTCGATAATCAGTTGCATATTGCTTTGACCCAACCTAGAGGCCATAGAAAGACTCTGGAGGACTACGTACACGTCTTTGTACATGTGTCAACCAAAAGGCCATTGGAGAGCCTAGAAGAACCAACACACACTACATTGAACCACGTCAATCACTCCCACCTCTAGGTGAGCTCTCACGATGTGATACCCCAAGCGCACTCGAGGTGAGACAAGCGGTTGTGGGTAGAAATCCCGAAAATGTAACTTTCTAGAATTGGGAGCTTGCTCAAGCGGAGAGCTTGTGCGACCATGTGAGTGGTCACACATGTGACCCCCAAGCACTTGTGTGGTCACATGAGCAGTCATCGAGGGTACCCCAAGTGCTTAAGCCGTGGGGCCAATGCTTTCCAATCCCCAGATTCAAAAAAAAAACATTTTCTCCCCATTTTGCATGGAATCTTCTAGGAAAGGATAATTTCATACAAGGACAGGTATATAATGAGATTTTAAACCAATTTGGATTAGAAAACACAAGGAAAATAAAGAGAGAGAGTTAGGAAAATTGGGAGAATTGCTCCCCTAAACTTGGGTAAGCTTTGATTTTTTAGATTTGGACTAAGGTAGAATTTGAAGGTTTTGACATTAAATTCTTGATCTAAAATGATTTCACATCTGATCTATATTAAATTTATAGAGAAAGTGAATTTAGGATGCCTTGACAAGGAGATTTGAAGAAGTTAAGCTTAGCTTATAAGTAATTATGCTTAATATAATTAGTATGATGCATTTTCTCCTTGAATCTCTTAGTTTATGTGACTTTGTTCTTGAATTCTATGAAATCTCTAAGAATCCTTGTGTTAAACCATTAAACCATGCTTGATCTTTGAATCTAAGGCCACATGGTAAGTAATTGTGTTTACTATTCTTAATATGAATTGTTCTTCACTTAATGTTTTTGGATCATGTGAAATCTGTTTGGATCATCTGAGAATTCAGGAAATCTAAGCCACTGCACCTTGCTTGATCTTTAGATTCATTACTACTTTGTGAGTAATTATTATTCCTAGTCATTGTGTGGGTTAATTCCCTTCATTGAATTCTTTAAATCATGTGAATCTCTAAAAATCTGTAAAAATTATGAATTCTTCATGATATATTCTATTAATGATCAATTTAGTTGGCAATCTTATGTTTCCATACATGATATCCAGTTTAATCTTTACACTTAGATCCTTTGGAAAGCTATTAAATCTCTAAATTTCTATAAATTTGCAGTGAACTCATTGATTTTATTGAACTCTATGCTTCTTATGTGATTATATGAACCATGTGGACCATCAAATCTTATTATATGCATGAAACCATTGAATTTTATGAAATCTTAGTGAATTATCATAAATCTGATTTTATAAACATCGAATCATGTACTAACATCGAATCTAAGAGAATTATGTCTTTGAAGTGATTAAATCATGATAACCTTATGCTTATGTTTACGTTGTTCATTATAGAAATATTTTTATTATTGAAACTAAGTGACTCTCAAATTTTATCGATGTAAACCTTATTAAACTTTGAACTATTTATTCTTTAGGTCCAGTCATGACTCTTTGGGCTTGCTCACAAGGCTAAGTATGAGAAAGTGCTTTGGACTAAACTCTTTGGTTTCACGGGATTCAGCCATATTCTGGGGATTATTAGGAGATTTAGACATTGCCCTTAGGGTTACAATAAGGGATTTGGCCCTACTCTTGGGGTTTGAAAAGAGATTTAGACTCTACTCATGGGGTTGGCCAAAGCATACAGATACTTTACTTTGGACCTTTTAGACTCCTCTAAATCATGACCTTGGGGTAAGGGTGTGTGTGATTACACTTTGGAACCTGTTGAATTATTGGACTTTGAACCCTTCGAATCATTGTATTGTGGAAACTTGAAATCATTGAACTTTAAACACTTTAAATCATTGATCATTGACTCTCGTATCAAAAACACTTTGTCTAAACATCAATTTTTGTTTAAGACTTTGCATCGAACTCCAAATAGTGAAGTCAATATTCTTTATTTAAATTTTAGAACTTAGTATTGGACCATCAACTTTAGTTTGATATTTATATATTGTTCAGTCTTGTACTAGCATGATTACATTATTAGTTCGATATCTATTTAATTCCGTGTTGATTTTGAACTGGTAGTACTTAGACTTATGCTTCTTGCCTCATATTATATATAGTCGGTATAATTGCTTACAAGTTAGGACTAACCTAGCTGTTGTGTTTTTTAGACTGACTATGTTCGCAGGTCTTTCACACAGAGATAATTGCCTTATCGATTTCAACCTTTTCATTCTTTCGTAGTTGCTATTGGACATACTTTAGACCATTTACATATGGAAGATATTATTGGGAGATTGTATATTCTTTCCATTTTATTTATGTTTAGGTGAAAGGGTACCCCTTTACATAGTTGTTTAGTTCTTTGATACATTGGCTCACTTTGACGCTTTATAGTATATTTTTTCATTACACTACTATTGATGTGATTATGTTAAGATGAGACTTTTGCTACGACTTATTGAACTCTTGTGGATTATTAGATATTGCATCGCTTCCACTAACATTAGACTTAGACTATGGACTACAAGATTAGTGTACATTGGTATATAAGAAAATGAACCTATGACTATTGAATTGTGAACATTGGTTATCAATTTAATGTGACAATCTGAATATAGGGTGCTTACAGATCTTATTCGAGTTTGGGCTCAGGGGTGTTACAATTAGAGCTAAAAAAGATTTCAAACTTATCATAATAATTTAACTTAAAGCCTTGTTGAACTCTTTGAGGCACTCAATAATTGTCTGAATTTCTCTCATCTTGAATTTTGAGAAAATATAGAAATCATCAACAAACAAGAGGTGGGAGATAGAATGACTCTTGGATTTAATTTTGATACCAAAAAGCATGCCAAGATTTTCTTTATCCACTAAGAAGGCAGATAAACCTTTAGCACAAAGAACGAACAAAAAAGGGAAAATGGATTGTTAATGTAAAATGTATAATTGCCAATTCCATTCTAAAATGTTAAGTGTCGCATGATGTAAGTTGTGATCATTCTAAGTCTTATCATTCTAAGTCTTACATGTATGTAAAAGTTGTAATATTCATTGAGTCATGTAAATCCAAATCAAAGTCCAAAAGAGATTCGCAAGGGACAAATCTCATGAAGCCGGATGAAGAAAGACCACAAGTGTGGAGACTTTAAGATACCAAAGTCAAACATGCAAAGATGTCTCAAGCCCCAATTCAGCACCCCAAGATCATTCAAGGTGGTTGGTAAGTGGTGTTAATGGGTTAAACTGAACTAAAGACCATATGTTGGCATGGATTTAATCCTAGTAAAAGGGGGAAGTTGTCAAGAAAATATATCATATCAAATCAAGTCTAAATCATACTCGGTCAAGTACAAAGGGCTAAAGGATTTTCACACATGGCTATACCCATTCAAAGCGATTTGATGCCATCATAAATGGTCTCTACAGATAAATTTCATCCACATGGATAAAAATTGTCTGTAGGGATAAAATTACCTGTGGGAGATAAACTCCCATTAAATAGGCACATCAGGCCTCTCAAATTGACATGTGACCAATCCCCTAAGTTCAAAGTCAAGTCAAAGTCGATCCTAAGATAATTGTCAAAGCCCTACTATGCATGAGAATACAGTTTGAATAAGATAAGTGTAACACTCCGCACATTGTATGAACTTAAAATACACAATAATATGCATATGGGTGGTCAAAATAGAGAACAAGAGGAATACAAAAGAAAAACAAGGGAATCTGGACTAATCCAGACTTTCTTAGACCAATCCAAAAATCAGTTAGACCAGTCTAGGTGCCCACTAGTCTTAGAAAAATTCCACTGGAAATGAGTGGACAGGTCCACAAATAACTTAGACCAATCCAAGGACCTTTGGGTTTGTAGAAATGTGCACTACATCACTCTGGACTAATCCAATTAAAAGTTAGATTGATCCAAGTAGGTTGAACTGATCCTCAAATAAGTTGGACCAATCCAATTGGAGAAAGATGGAAACAAATTTTAAAAACTACGACTTTTCTCTTCTAAAGTGTGTAAGACCCACTTGGGACAACCCAAATCACTAAATATGCCTTATATAAGAAAGAGAAAAAAAGGAAATGATGTTTGGAAGAAAGGAAAGAAAACTCTCCCAATTAGGCAAGGTAATCCATGGAACATGGGATTTTCTCTTAAAAATTTTAGGCATTCATTTTAGTTGAATGTTTTCTTAGATTGGTGTAAAATCTCAGGGTCTATGAAGTTTTCAAATGTTAAATTTGTAGAACAATGAGATTTTGGAGATCTTGGAGTTGTTTAGAAGGAATCTTTAAACTTTCAAGAAGGAACTTGAAGAAAAAGTGACCATAAATAGTTGTGCAAGATATACCTCTATTTTCTCTTAGGTCCTTAGAAATCTATGCTTGATTTATAAACTATGTCACTTTGTAGATCTTTGGTTTCCAAATGTTTAGACCCACACCAAATTTGGTATGTATTCCATTAATTTGAAATCAATGAGTTCTCACTCTTAAATCCTAGGGTTTTCAATAAAGATTTCCCCCATGAAGCTCAACTTGAAACTTATTTGTAACACCCCATGTTATGATTTAAGGGTAATTTTACCCTGTAAAGGTAAAATTATCATTTCACATGTTTAAATAGACCATAGAGTGTTTAGGAACCCATTGGATCAAGTTAAAAATGTAAGACCCAAGTTGAACCTCAAACCTATCAAGTTTAAAAGTTATCATAATTTCATATTTTGGGTACATTCATGGACCCACTAACACTAATACTAAGATATGTGGAAGTCATTCCATACCTTGATGGAAATATCTATGATTCTACTTTCTAACAAAACAAATGGTGTGTAATTATGAGTCTCCTAGAAGAAGTTAAGATAATTTTCCCTTAAGGTGTATGTGTTGTTAGGCCCATAGATTTTGGGTAACTTCTTAGACCCATCGACACCAATCCCGAGTGAATTAGGGGGTGATCCATACCTTGTTGAAAATATCTTGAAGTATAGTTTTCATCATAATAATCAGAGATCAATTCTAAGTTCTATAGAAAATATTACGAGCATTTCAACACGAAAGGGTAAAAGCTGAGAAAATAAGTCCAGCTCGAGTCATCCCTTATAGGTTCGAGCCATACTTAGTGGATCAATCTGAGATTGAACCAGCAGTTCCCTGGTCTTAGAAAATTGCACACAAATGTGTTGGATCGATCTAGAACAACCTAGATTGCAGTATTTGAGGTAAAATTAATGTTTCTTCATTTTGGGGAGTGTGAGACCCTCCCAACTCGACCCAAAACCCTAGAAA
>JAOXJP010292234.1:0-18756 GCA_025762735.1 Platanus orientalis | reverse complement strand
AAACCAACCAACCCAAAAAAACCAGCCCCTTTTCTTCTCACCCACGAACCCATCTCCCCATCTTTCCCCTCTTCATGCAAGATCGCAAACCCCAAGTTTCTACAGGCGTTCTGCTCCCTCACTGCCTCCCCTATTTCACGACTCCAGCTCAATCCCTCTCTTGTCTCTATCGCCTTCTTCCCCTTTGTGAGAAAATCTCAGATCTCCAACTAGAAACCCTCCCCCAAAAAACCCCTTTTTCGCTCCTATGAAAACCTAGGCTAGACGCTTGCCCTTGTGTCCGCCTCTTCCCTCTTCTCCATTATTCCTTTTTCATGTAATTCCCAAACCGTAGAAGCAGTATTCAGTCTGACACTCTGATTGCCCTGCCTCCACCTTCACGCAAATCCCATGAATTGGCTAATAGGCGACGACAACAGCTGGCTGGCAGCACTCTTGAAGACCACCCCACCCCTATGCGTTGAAGAGTTTTCCCTCTATAAAAGGGGAGGAGAGGATCACCTCAGGGGAGGGAAAAAATAACTTTTTTTTTCTACTCTTTGAGATCCAAGATGGAAGGAGAAAGGGAACAGCTATGAAGATGGTAATCAGTTTTTTTAAACCCCTTGCTCTTTTACCCACGAAATTGTCATCTCCTTCCTCTATAAACCCTAACACCTTGCCCCTAGTCAAAGGAGATCCCTTTTAAATCACTTCAACCCCCTTTCATCGTCCCTTGTTTACTCTTGTATTCCAAACCCAGATAGTCCTATTTTTTGATACACTACCCAATTGCCTACATCTAAGAAAAGGGGTCCTTTATGTTGTGTGCTACAAGGGAGAGAAGATTTCCTCTCTCCTGCTTCAAACTTTTTTGTATTTCGTGGCTTGCATTGCATTGATGATGGGAGTATGCATCTAGAGCTCCTGACACTCCATGTCTGTCATCAAGATTTGCATGGTATTTATTTACTCATATGTTTTGTTTTCTGGAGAAGACTTTACAGATTCAGGTATCTTGCTCAATACCCTGCTATCAATTATGCATAAAATAATTGATTGGATTACAACGTGTATTTATCTACCTTTCTGTTAGATTTGATGTTGCTACTAAATTGAGTTTTTTTGTAACGTGTAATGGAATCATGTAAAATAGACTAATCTTGTTTTGATATGCACAGCTGTTAAATCTCTTCATCACTTTCCATTTTCCTTACTAAAATCGTTTTGGAATTCGGATGTGATCTTTGCATTTATGTCTCTGCTCTTCGATTGACGGGTTCATGGAATCTAAGCCGCTGAGTATGGCAGAACCTTTACTAAATTTAAAAGGATCCATTGTTTCCAAAACTAGTAGAAGTTCGCTTGGGGCTAACGGCATTGTTTGCTCTTGAATTCTATTGGAGGTTTAGTGACTTTAGAGTTTGTTCTTGCTGGTTGCTGATTACTTTAGTTTTCTGGGATTAGGTTTGATTTGATTTTTGTTCGAAAGTTTTGTTTGAGGTTCTTACTTTTCTTTGTTTTGTTCCTTTCAACTTTTTTAATTCTTAGTTTCAGAGGTTTTTGTGTGTGTGTATTTGACAGCTTTATTTGATTTATTGTGGCATGATTGAGATCTACTCATTCTTCTCTTTCTTTCTTTCTTTCTTTCTTTCTTTTCATTTCTGATTAATATTTTTTTTATATTGCTTTAATAACTTGTATTTGAGAACATTATCCTTTGACTAGGGGCGAGGTGTTAGGGTTTATAGAGGAAGGAGATGACAATTTCGTGGGTAAAGAGCAAGGGGTTTAATAAAACCGATTACCATCTTCATAGTTGTTCCCTCTCTCCCTCCATCTTGGATCTTAAAGAGTAGAAAAAAAAGGTTTTTTCCCTCTCGTGAGGTAATCTCCTCCTCCCCTTTTATCTAGGGGAAACTCTTTAATGCACAGGGGTGTGGTGGTCTTCAAGAGTACTGCCAGCCAGCTATTGTCGTCGCCTATCAGCCAATTCATGGGATTTGCATGAAGGTGGAGGCAGGTGTAAGCACCCAATTTTGGCGTGACTCCTAGTTCTGATGCTTCTCTTCGGGTCAGTAGACGGGCAAAGCAATCTCCAGCCTTTCCTCATAATCCAGCTAATTCCGATTAATCAAATCCACCCAAATTCTCGTAGTTCCATTCCTCCCATACAACTGGGGTTTTAACACTCGTTAACTCTTCAGAGGTGCCCCTGGCCCCCAAAAGACAGCCAGTTAATTTTCCTGTATCCCAAGTTCTTCAACCCTTATAAGCATGTCTCTTGCAGAATTTCCACAAAGGCCCCACTAGCTCCCAATCATCACCGTAACCGAAATACATAATTTTTTGGGATACGAGTTTGCATATAATTTCATGATCGAGTACCAGACGAGTGAACCAATTGAACCAACATTCTGAGGAAATCCGGGGTTGCATTATATGTGAATTAACCCATTTGAAATTTAACCATTTTTCTCCTCTAAAATGCAATCAAACATTTTTTGGATTAGTGTCATCATTATTCGTCATCCTGCATATGTCGGAATCAAATTATGACTGCATCAATGCATTCGGAATGCCCAAGAACCTTGAAAAGCACTATAAATTCACGTCCGTCGGAGGTTGGTGCATAAAAAAATGGATATGAGCCGAATTTGCAAAGATTTCCCAAAATACCTTTCTTATCCCACCATGTAACATATGGTACTGCAAGGTGTCATCTCCCTTTTGCCCCGTCACATGGTGCGTCGCATGGTAAGGTGTCTCTTGTCCTACCACATGACACGTCGCATGGCAAGATGTCTTTTGTCCCGCTACATGGTGTGTCACATGGTAAGGTGTGTCTTGTCCCGCCACACCACATGACGCATGTATTGCAAAATGTCAACCACCTAAAAAAAAGATTAAAGGAGAAAATGGGGAAAACAGGGGCCGGTTTTGGACTCTCCCTCTCGCTGGAGAGCTGGGCAGGGAAGAGGAGAAAAAAGAAGAAAGAAAAGGAGGAGGGGAGAGAGGAGGGGATCGGCCAGGTGCTCAGCCGAGCACCTCAGGTCTCTCTCCCTCTTTCCGTCTCTCTCACGCTCTCAGCTGGGGTGAGCAGAAAAGAAAAAGAAAACAAAAAAAAGAAGAGGATGGAAGAATGGAGGGGGGATTTGGGGCTGGACGCTCAGCAGCAGAACACCCCAGTTCGAAGGTATAATTCAGTTGCAAATCAGATTTGGTTCAAGTTAGTATTCAATTAATAAGGAGTGAAAGGTTGTCTTGAGGAGCGGCTAAGATGAAGACACATACACATTTGAAGGGAAAAGGGACCGCCAAGGTTAACATGCAGCAGGTGATTTTTGAGCTGAAGCATCGAGTGGTTCTTGCACTGAACAAGCTTGCAGACCGGGATACATACCATATTGGGGTAGAGGAGCTGGAGAAAACCGCTGAAGGTTTAACTCCCGAAGGAGTTGCCCCCTTTCTTTCTTGCATTGTCGAGACTGACTTGGAGCAGAAGACCGCAGTTCGGAAGGAACGTATAAGGATCATGGGAACACTAGTGAGCTTTCATGAGCGTCTTCTTGCACCATACCTTGGGAAGATAGTGGCTAGCATTGTTAAAAGGCTCAAGGATCCAGATTCTGTTGTGCGGGATGCCTGTGTGGAAACGGTTGGTGTTTTTGCCTTGAAATTTATCAACTGTGACAGAGAAAATGATGGAGCTTTTGTTGGGCTGGTGAAGCCTCTTTTTGAAGCTTTGGGTGAACAGAATAGGCAGGTGCAATCTGCTTCAGCATTGTGTTTGGCCAGGGTCATCGATAACACCAATGATCCTCCAGGCTCAATTTTGCTGCGTATGTTGCCTCGAGTTATAAAGTTGCTTAAGAATCTACACTTTACTGCCAAGCCAGCAGTCCTTGAACTGATCAGAAGCAAGTGGTGCTCCAACACAAAATGCTTTGTCTGCCGCATTGACCAGCATCCAAGAAGCTCTCAAAAGCAGTGACTGGTCAACACGCAAGGCTGCTTCTTTGGCATTGGGGGGAGTTGCTGCAAGTGGTGGTTCTTTATTGGGGTCTTTCAAGGCTTCCTGCCTTCATTCACTTGAATCCTGCCATTTTGACTAGGTGAAACCAGTTAGAGATTCAGTACTTCAGGCCCTTCAGTGTTGGAAAGGTATTCCAGGGTTTGATTCTCCTGAACCTTTAGAAGCAGGATCTTCTACAAAAGAAAATTTCTGTGAAGGTGACTACAGTGATCTGACTGGTGCCAGTGATGGAGGGTGGAAAGATATTGGTCTCAAGAAAGTTGGTAGTGGTTCAATGAAGAAGAGGATTCCTCCAACTGTGCTTCTGTGTCAAATCTTGTCACTGGTAACCTGGAGACTACTAAGTGTGACTTTTGCTCATGATGACCTTGAGAAAGGTTGTTTGACGAATCAAGTGGGGATGAATCACCAGCCTGATGTTGAAGAGATTGGCAGAGAATATTCACTTTATCCCGAAAGGAAGCAGGATCATAAAAGTCTGGATTCTACAGTCAGAGAATTGAGCTTGCGGATCTTACATGGATCTTGTTCGCAAGCATCTAATGAAATAGTCTTAATACGAAAGCAGCTTTTGGAGATCGAAAACAAACAGTTGAACTAGATGGAACTCTTACAGGAGTTTGTGGGGACCACGATGGGTAGCCTGTCTATGTTGCAGTCAAAGTGCTAGGTCTAGAGCAGGCAGTTGATACAATAGCTCAAGACCTTATTCCTGGGGGTAGCTACCCTAGCATGGCTAACTCCAGGCTTCTGAAGAAGAACAAAAGTGTCTTCTTCTCCTAGACTCTTTACCTGCAGTTCTAGGCCATCCCTCCATATCAATAATAGACAATGTTCCCAGCTGTCTATCAAAAACAGGGATGTTTGGGAGGAAACTGCATTCGCCATGGCCAGATCGAGCACTTCTGACAAGCAAGGTGTATAAATATGGAGGGATCCTTCACTGAACAATTTGAGAAATCCCAAAGCTGAAGGCAGCCAACAGAGCTTTGGTCGTGGACCCCAAAGCTGTCAAACAAGAAAATATGAAGATGCCCATTCTGCTTTGGCTCGTAAAGCTGAGGCCAGACAAAACAGTTCAGGAAATAAGATTAACTTGTGGGAACGTGTAAAGGAATTTCTATGTGCTGGGGACTTGGACTCAGCATTTGTGGAGGCTCTCTGTTCGGGTGATGATCTTGTTCTGATTGAGCTTTTGGGAAGAACTGATCCTGTTCTAGAAAGTTTGTCACATGAGACAGTCAGTGAAATTCTTAGCACTTTGGCATCACACTTCTTAAATCAAAAATTTTTGGGCTCCATTATCCCTTGGTTGCAGCAGGTGGTGGACCTGAGCACAACCCACAGACCAAATTACCTTGTTCTGTCTGCGAAAGCGAGGAGGGAATTCTTGTCAGTAATGCAAGAAGCAGCAGCCATGGATTTCCTTGATCCAGCAGAGAGGAGATCTATTACATAGCTTGCATTGAAGTTGCGGAAAATCTGAGGAGGCACAAAGACGCTTGGGGCATATGATGATGGTTCGGCTACACCAGTTCATAACAGGAATGTGGGATATACAGGACCAATTACCATGAGTATCCCTAATCCTTGCATTATCTTGAGACCATATGAGGTTGAAATAGGCACTAGCTTCTGTACAACTCAGCACCTGGTATCTTTTAGCCTATTTTAACCTTATTAGGTCTCTGCCATCTCTTAGGGTCACGCCACTGTGATTCGTGACCCAAAGTCCCTAGGACTTGGCTATAACTCAAAACTAACATCTAAAATACATACATTGGTACAACGTAGTCCTTGCCCCATTTAGCTAACTTGTTTACATTTTATAGTAGCGTGGAGTACTCTGTAAGTATATAAATAATTTAAAATGAATCCACCCTGAATCACTCTCACAGTCAAACGTACTTGACTACCGAGATTTGCACAACTCTTAGAACTACATGTAGTTTGATCCCGACAAAGCCTTAGGAACACCTGAACCACAAGATCGGGTATGTAGGCAGTTTGGGACTATGTCTCAGGTGCAATTGCAATGATCACACCACAGGGGTGGTCTTGACCAATAACCTCACATTTAACAAGCATGGACTTTGCTAGGTTATGCAACTTAATTCATTTTATTTAAGTTGTATTTATACATGCGATGAAGTGAGTGGTGGTGATGGATACGGAGCTATCGGGTGGACAGTGATGATATGGTAGATGTATGATATCTTTGGAGTATTTTGTTGATATGTGGACTATTAGGTTGTTGAAGAAAGTGACATGGGGATCACTATTCATCCCTAGGGGGTTCATATTACAGTTGTTATGCTGTCGAAATTTCAGCAGAAATAACAGGTGGATTCCCTGCCTAATCTCAATAAAATGAGATAAAAGGCAATGGGTGAGATTAATAGATGATAAATCAAGTTGACTATTAGACTATAACGGGTTTAGAGTAGGTAACCGCGAAAGCGGATGAGGTGGGGTGCCTAACACCTTTCCCAACTCATAAGTGAACAACTTGCCTTAGAATCTTTGGAAGTTGACCAGTTTAAATGCAGAGTCGGATATTTTAAATCATTTTCAAAACTTAAACTTGTTTTGTTTTCAAAACTGATGTCCAATCACATCATAAAAAGACTGGTGGCGACTCCTAATCACGTGGGATATTTCTTGCGATAGACAAATATCTTTTCAAAAGGGATTTATCCGTCGTGCAAAAATCTAGGCCCACAGACATGCAGTATAAATAAGAGATAAATATGGAAGAAAGTATGTATTTCATTGATGTATTGTATTACATATGTAATAAATACAATCAAAAAAGAGAGAAAAATGACATCTTCAGTATGATACTCGCATAGAGTAATCATACATACACAAGGTTTCCATATCATTTTACTAAGGCCATCTTTTTCCTTTTCTTCTTGTTTAGCTAGAGAATGGAGCTGGTCGTGCAAGACTCGTAGTTTCAAGAAACAAGTAAAGTAAAGTGTTGATCTTCTTAAAATCTATCCTTGTATTTTTGTCTCTTCTAATTTCTAGATCTTTGTATATACATATTTTCATGCATGAATTTGTGCTCTATATAGGAAAAGGCTCTAGTTAGAATCTTGCTAGTGATCACCCTCTTTTCATGGTATTTAGGAATCTGTTCTTATCTACAACTATCTATGGTATATCCATGACTTCGATCTTTCTCCCACAAGCCTCAAGTGATAGATTTTATCTTGCTTCCTTGATCCTTATTTGGATTTTTTAGTTTTCCGATATGTTGAAGATCTGGAGTGTTTAAATCAAACTTTGTTACTTTTGGTCTTCCCTTGAGTGTTGGACATGCATCATTGACTTGCCAGGATGTAAAATGACATGTGTCATCTTCTCATTATCTTGCATGATTTTATGTACACGAACCGATTTTTACTTGAATGTGTTAAATTGTTGATGGTGTTGACACATGTATTGTGGACCTCATTATACCCTTCCACCACGTGTCAAGTGTTGAATGATGCTTTTGAGAGTATTTAGAAGATTTGTGAAATTTTTATCCAAGTGAGTAACACACCACTATCACCTTTCTTATGGTTTTACTCATTGGAATACATTTTATGCCATGTCACACATTAAATGCACATTGTATCATTGTTTGTTTGATATGGTGATTTGATGCATCACGGAGTATTTTTAATCATGCAAATTAAAATCCATGCCAACACACATATTTACATACACGATCTATGTAGCTTTGATACTATCAAAGGATAATGACTAATAAGGGACAATATTTAATGTGTTAGGTTGTGTGGAATCACATATGGGACATTTGGATGCTTAACAAGGAACCCAACACTCTTGACTAGAGAGAATATTCAAGATGATCAACCTATTGCATTGGATTCAGAAAATCAATGGCCGTGATTTTTTAGTACGAAATTTTGATTAAATTGTTTTAACAAACTATATATGAATAAATATATTATTTTATAAAAAAGTTCAATTGTTTTAAGAATCAAAATTTCCAATGATGATCATGAATAAGGCATTACATAAGCTAGGGAGGTGTCAATAATGCTTTCGTCTAATCTTATTTGCTTATATGGAATATTGATGATAGAATTATTGTTGTAAAATATATGGTAGGAAATGGCTTACTTGCTAAATCCTAAACTTCAAGGGTTCAACTGTAATGTGTTGATGGGCATTATTACAATTAGTAAAAGGTTCAATTAGTTTCTAATTTAGAAAAGAAAACTATCAAGAAAGTTTCAAAAAAAAAAAATTCTAATTCAAAATCAAACATGAATTAAAAAGTTTCTTACAACTGGAGGATAAGATCCCTTAAGACCCCCCCCATGTTCCTCTTAACGTTTAATTATCGAAAATATTATAAAATAGGGCTAAGAACCTTAGTTAACATATAAAATACAATAAGAGACCAAATATATAAGGAGATCTCCAATATAAAGAAGAGAAAATTTTTCTCCAAGGACATCCATATAGGAGAGAGAACGAGTGAATTATTTTCAATTAATATTTTTAAACAATCTTGTTAGTTGGGAAAGGTTCTTCTCTCAAAGGCTTTGTGTTTTGGAGGTGAGGATAAGAATCTATCAATCCTATCCAATGTGAACTACTATTGTTGAGAGAGAAACATGGGTCAATAAAGAAGAGGTCACACACGTGGGTGGCTTGGTGGGTACCCTGCAAAATCTTCAATATCATCCCAAAAGTTTATCTCCAATTTTTGCAAATATGAACTTTTCTCTCCTATCATAAATTTATGAATTCACAGAGATGATTTATGCTTAAAAAATTAATATTTTGAATTGTATTCACAATATTTCCATAATAAATTCATGTAAAAACACTACCATGTTCAAGTGAGCACGACAAGAATCAATCTCATGATCAAACTGACCATCCCTTAATTGAAGCAAAGAACCATAACCATATGAAGTATTAATTTATAGGAAGAAAATGTTAATAATTATATCCATGGTCAAAAAAGTTTTTATAGGAAGAAAAAAGGATTTAAATTGAAACTCCTTTTTTTTCCTCCAAATCAAACTTGAAAACAATCACCACAATTTCATGTTTCTTGTGTCTATATACTCTTTCCATGGAAAGTCATGAAGATAGTAGCTTGTTAAGTTGATAAAGTTTGTACATGTTGAAATGATAGATCTAGGTCTGAAACCCTTCTTCACATGCTTATAAATAACCTCCAAACCACATTCACACACAAATAGATGTCTATATGATAAACATTTAGTAGAATGGGGAACAGATGGTAAAGCTTGGATATCCAAATCTAGCTCATATTTTATCCATAAATCAGATCCATTTAGATTTCATATTATATATGCATCTATAAGCATGGATTAGGATCCAAGGTGGTTCAGAATCTCATCACCTTAATTACATAAAGTATGATGTAAATCAAGATCAACATGAAACTTATGTTAATCATATTTGATGATCTATTTCAGATTCAAACATTCCATGTAAACCATGATTTTGGATGGTAGAAGATAAGTAAAACTATGGTGATCATTAGTGCAGAACCAGAAAAAAAAAAAAAAAAAAGATCAAATGTTATGATCATTCAATCACATTGATTTATTGACCAAGATGATCTCCTTGGTTAAAATGAAACATTTATTCATAATCAATTGTTAAATCCATGCAAGGTAAGTCCAAAAACCTAACTTGAAAGAGGAGGAGAAGAAATAAACAGAAAACACACAATACTCCAACTATGAACTTAGAAACTCGATTTCTCTGAAAAGTCTCGTCCCTTCATTGAAACACTCTTAGGCCTTGAATAGTTTTCTACGATTCCCAATGCTCGTTTTTCTTTCCTTTTATATCGAATCCCACAAGCATTACAAAGGGTCTGAAATTCAAGAACAAATAATAAGGGAAAACATGCAAAGAGCTAATAGTAAACAATTAAAGCATAGTCATAACCTTTCATCCAAAATAGTAGGAAAAGATAAACATATTTCTCCAGCCATCACCAAAACGTTAATAAGGAGTCATTTAATGATTTCAAGAAACAAACTGTCATATTTTCATTTAAATTAGGGTGATGACTGCATAAGGTGACAAAATTATATGTTTAAATACTCTATAAAACACAAATGAAATCATTTCATTTATATGGTTTTCAAACATAACCTAAACATCAAAATTCATAATGTTTTAAGATTATTATGTTTAAGTGACATTGCTACGCAGGATTACTCAAGTCCATTTAACACCAAATATGCACCAACACCTCCCCAAGAGAAATGAATGCAGTATCACTTCTCTAAGAGAGTCATGGGTTCAAGACTCATTTATTGTGTTGACATCTACCCCTCCCCTTGTGTGGGGTGGCCTAGGGTGGGGAGTAGCAGCCCAAGTGGCCTTACAAAAACAAAAGAAAAAAAACTACAAAAACAACAACAAAAAAAGTATTTTACTATCGTTTAAAGGGTACCTTTATGCCACATGGACCATTGCGCCACAACGGGGTGTTAGTTGTTTTGCACTCAACACACCTCTTATAAGAGTCATTAGGCTTCGATTCAGTTAACTGCTTAAAAAAGCTACTCTCTGAGACATTATTTTGAGGCATTGGGGTCAAACTCATATGTCCTCCAAAGTTGTTCCAGACATTAGAATTGCTATGAGCTTCCATTGAAGAACCTCCAATGAAGCTCATCACATCTCTGTTGTGGTCAATGTTTTTGGCCTTGAGTAACCAATTGAGGTAGTTAGAATTGTTGATCTCCCAACTATTGTGTGCATTCCCTTCATTCACCATCCCATAGTTTTCCATCACCTGTTGAAGAAAACATTAACATTAGTTCAAGCTGTGATCCAGGATCATCATTAGTTGTTGCCTAATTCAAGCTATAATATTTAGTGCCTGCTATTCTTGATCACCTGTCAAACCCCGACTAGACCATTTTATGGTTTTGTCTTGTTATTTAAACCTATTTAAATTTGAGTTGGGTTAAAAATTGAATAGTTCCCTACTTCATTAAACAAAAAACATAAACTCAACTAATCCAATGACCATGATAATTACTATATAACCAATCATATTCTTTTGGGTCATCATGAAGTATTTTGTAAATGAGCAAAATAAAACTCTAATATCAAAGGGTTATAAGTACTTAATCAGGCCTTGGTGGTGCCATGAGAGCATGGTTCAAAATTTCAATAGATTGATATTTCACTTTAGTGAGCATGTTTTAAAAATTTATATGTTTCAGAATAATGAAAATTTTATGGTATTGGAGAATTACTCAAAAAAGACATAAATTTTAAATGAAATTTAAAGAAATGTAGAAAAAAGCATGATTGTGCATTCTAGTATCCAAAAAATAAATAACACATTTATAATTAATGAGTTAAAAAAGAAGGGAGAACTAGTATAGGAATTACGAAGACATCCATCATCATCCATAATAATTTATGTGAAACACATGCAATAAAATGACATAAATACTAATAAACCAAAACATAACCCTAGCCCCCCATGTTCTCGCCCTCAATATGTTCCAAGGATGGTCAAAGTATTGTTGTTCCATTTATTTATAGTAATAGACCTAATTCATCATATAATGAAATATGGTCACTTCTTCAAAATTAAACTTAATCTTTCTTTAAAGGTTTAAAAGTTAAAATACATCTAAAAAATAAATTGTCAACAATAAAAATATGCTTTTCAAACTCCAAGGATTTCTATGAAGCTAGTAGATTTTACCAAAAAAAATTTTCAATATCGAAAAATATAAAAATTTTATCAAGAGTTTGAATAAAGTATTACCAATAGTTAATTTATATAGTATATGACTAATTTATTGAGAAAGATAAGAAAAGAATTAACCTACCAAAAGAAACCTCGACTTTCATTTCATCCTTTAAAAACAGAGAAATTTAAAAAGATTTACAATATTAGAACCCTAAGTGGGACAGATCTAACTGTATAAGTGTTCTTTAATGCAAGATGCATCCTAGGGTCCAACTTAGGTTCAAGCACATCTAGATCAACGATTTATTCCAAATCAAAAGAAATCATCTTTGCATCAAAATGCATGAAAGATGTTACTCCACGTGGAGGAATCACAAAACCAAGGCAACAAATGCAACTATTAACCATTCGCATGTATTATATTTAACACTAACTATTATGATATTTGAGGCAATGATTATTCCTTTTGTATACAAATCACAAGGAAAATACAAATCCCACCAACCCATCAAGGGTCTCTAAAATAGAAATTAGAGAGATAGAGATAGAACATGAATTCTACGCCATACTAGCACTCTTAGCAAGACCCATCCAAATGTGGATGTTGATCCTATGTCATCATATCTATCATGGTGACAAGTGTTCCATATATGTAACTTAGATACAAAATAGTTTCTTCAGAGATGAGAGATTATCATCACACATGGCATACATCCAGAAGGTTAGGGTCATTTACCCAATAATAGCAGTCCCACCCAAAAGATCTACTTGAAAAATCGAAGTTAAATCAATTGGTCATGAACTTCCCTTTAATTTTATCATGATCTAATTCATAACATGTGTGATGCTTAAAGAGCATCATGCCATATGTAGCCCATTGATTTACCCACCATTAAGAGGAACTAAAAGAAAGGTTAGGACTTTGCATGCATGATTGGAGAATTGATCATCGATTGTTACATTGAAATCCTTCTAAATGATAGAATTCTAATCAAAATAAAGATTTTTGCAAAAACTAAACCTTCCATGATCGCCAGACAACTATATCTCTTTTAACTAAACTGAGAGAGAAACCACAAAGTTCATGTCATTTTTTTTTATTTTTTATTTTTTTTTTTGAGCAAATGTAGTGTCCAGGATTTTGTATGCCCTACTGTATTTTGGGCACAAAGACTAACACATGGTGGTTTTTTTAATTTGGTGTCTATTTTAAATATGGAGTAAATATTCATCAAAACATTTTTCTAACTGTTTTAACCTTATACATCCCATTTTTATGGGTACCTATTTTTTCATTTGAAAACTAAATTTACAATTTTAACCCTATGCACCCAGCCTTTGTGTCCAAAACATGGTAGGACATATAAAATCCTGGACACTATATTTGTTTCCATTTTTTAATAATAGAAAAACATGGAAGGATCTGTACATAACATTAAATGCTTTTATAAAAACACAAGCCTAAGGAGGGAAAGGGTTGAGAAGCGTACCTTTGGTGAAGGACTGCCATAGTTGTTCATCATTGAGAAATTTTTAGTTATAGGTGTTTGATTGGTTATTGATTCAGATATTGGTTGATCGAGAGATAATCCAAGCTTGAGTGTACAATCAACACCACTATTTGGATTTTCCCCTGGAAACAGCTCCAAACAACGAAGAAGATCTTGTTCCCTCATATTTCGAGACACGTTTAGTGTCATTCGACCATCTAATTTGGCATTTCTGACATCGGTTGAATCGAGCAGTACAAACTCCATGAGTGTGTTCTGTATGAAGTATGCGATCACTCTTTCCTTTGACCATGCAAAATAGGGGAAATTAAATCTTAGAAATAATGGGTAATTGAAATCTATTATTGAAAGAAAGAGTGAAAAATATTATTGAGAGAGAATTTTTCAAACAAAAAACAAATAATATTTTAACTATTAAAATAAAGATATTAGAGATGGCCTAAAGAGAAAAACAAGGTAGAGTAGTTGTTGAACCAATAAATATATTAGTATTTACAGATGTACGGCCGTAATGGCATTAATTGATTGTAAAATCGAAAAACTAGCTAGAACTCTGACACATGAACATAGTTATTGGAGGGAGGTGGTTAAACAGAGAAAGAAACATGACTCAATGTTCTTAATCCTTGCCTTCTCAAAGAGATAAATTACCTCGGTTGAAGATTTTAATGAAAATACCATATAAGCATGTATAGTACCTTATAGGTAGAGATATGGATCATTTGTATAACATTAGAAGAAGAACTTAAAAGAAACCTAGATGACAACCTATGTAGAGAAAGAGAAAGAGATAGAGAGAGAGAGAGAGAGAGAGAGAGAGAGACCATTTGCATAGTATTAGAAAAGGAACTTAAAAGAAACCCAAATAAAAACCTGAGACAATAGCTCATCTATGTAGACATCGATAAATAGATAGACAATATATTTAAAATATACGAGAGATAAGAAAGATAAAGACAATAGAAAGAAAAATATGAGATTCTATATTTCAAAGATGCTACATAGAGAGAAAAATACTTACAGCAGGGATATACAATCAACATTGATTAAGAAAAATGGTTTGAAACCTCACTCAAAAACCATGGATCTCTTTGTGCCTATGAGAAAGAGAGATATGAAATGGGATGAGATGAGCGAGTTTCTCCCTTTATATGGAGGTGGCTGAGAAGAAAGAGAATAGGGGATGGGAGGAAACCCTAATGAGAATTTGAAATATTTCCATATATGTCTAGAGCATTCAATCTATCTATAGGCATAAGAGGTAGGTAGAACGTAAAAGTGCCAGCAATAGGAATAATGCCAAAAAATAGATAAAAATAAAGGTGACAGCAAAGGGGCGTGCGCACGAGAGAGAGAGAGAGAATCTAAACATCGATGCAACCACTCATCACCTGCCACCTTTCTTTTGGGTGCAAGCGTTCTAACTCGTAGTTATGGCCCCAACAGATCCATCTCCCCTTGCTTTTTCTCTTCTTCTCTTTTTTTTTTCTTTTTTTTTTTTTATTCAATTACTTAGTTTAGTTACTTTTATATCAAAAAATGTAATATTTCATGTAAATAACTACATATTTATTTAATGCTTAATTATATAGAAAATTGATATTTCATGATTCAATTTCATCTATTCATCCTTCCTCATGCCCTCCAATTGAGTATTTATAAGACCTTCATCAGACATTTCCATTTTTCAACTCATTTTTCTTGTCTTTTGCATCCATTCCCAACCCATTCATTTATGATTTTTACTGTTTAAGTTCCCCTTTTATTCTTTTTTTTCTTTTTAACATTTTTGAAAACAACTAAAATTGCATTTCCCATTAGTACTCCTCTCTATCTCTTAAATGATCCAGCACACACTAGTTTAACTTCTCAAATGATCGTATTGATTCATTATTTCTATGAATACTCTTCAATTTTATAGAATTGATAAATCATTCACCATCTTTGTTAATAACCCAGTAATGGGTACCCTCTCTTGTCGTTTGACAAGAATCAATATCAGTTATACAGAATTTGGTAATTGAATTTTTAGAATTAGTTAAGATTTTTTTCTCAATTTTAAAAGGAATTGGAATAATTTCATAAATACTTTTTTTGAGATTATTTTTTCTCCATGTGCATTTTCTTAAGTTAATTGGCATATCAATTTGTTGTTAGGTTAAGGGTAGTATCATCATATATGAAAATTTTCTCATAAATTACATAGTTCAAATTGAAAAAAATTAAAGACTTGAATATATAACCATTCACATATTGTATTTGTAACTAACATTCTGTTTTCCATCATGTAAGAAGTAAATGAAGATTTATTCGGAAAAAAAAAAAAGTAAATGAAGAGCTTCACTCCCATCTCATACATTAACAGTTAATAGTTGATTATGACATCTTTCTTTTGAATTAGTTTCATAATTTTTGCACACCAATCCAGTAGAAAGGTAGTAAGTTATCAATAATATTTTACTAAGAAATAAAATTAAGCAAGTCAACGGTTGAATTGTATTTTTCTACACTTGTGTTATTCTCCTTTAGAGAAAAAAATGTTATATTGATGCTCATATTATCATTATATTCTAGAATGACGAGATGGAATCATAACGATAAGTTGAATGATCTCAAAGTATGATATTATCACTATTGATGATTGAAAAAATATTTATTTTTTGTGTGACAAAGAAATATCATTTGATTTTATTATCTTAAGAATGCTTGGATATTCAAAAAAATTCTCCTTCAATAAATATGATAATGAAAATTTTCATATATAAATATTTTTTTCTTCTATATGAAAGTTTTATATTAATAAAAATCTTTTTTGGTTAGAAGCCATTCTTTAACTTATCATCAATTTTTAATAAAAAAACAAAAAATATATACGATAAATTCAATATAATGGCATTACATTCAAATAAATGGCTATCATTTTTTCAAAATGACGTAATAATAGGAATAATGAGATGATGAAACTTTCATTCTTTCTATGCAAAATATCAACATAGAGTAAACGAGAAATGAAAAACTTGCACAAGCTTTGCAATATTTTAATTTTTTTAAATCAATTTTGAGAAAAGTCGTATAAGTTGTGATATTTCCAAATTACAACTATCACCATTTGATAGATGAGAGGATCAATAGTTCATCATCCTATGGATCATAATATAAATTCCTTTTCAAATTTCATTTTGTATATAGTTTAGCCATGCACCACATAATAAGATAAGGTCAATGTTATTGCAAAAGATTTCTTTTAATAAATTTTATTATTAGATAACATAATAATTCAATATTGATGTTTTTGGTCTTATCAAAACTACACAAATTCCAAAAAAATCTAAATTTAGAATTTTTTATACATAATTTTAAATAAGATAATCAATAAAATATTTTACAAGATTTTAAAATTTTAAATATTATATGAGTAAGGGTGTCAATTTGACCTAAGCCAAGCTTTGTTAGGCTCATCACACAAAGAGTAAGCTCAGGCTTGTCACGAGCCTTGCTCCAAACTTGGCTCAATTCATTAAGATTGAGCCAGGTTTCATGCCCTAATCTCAAAGCCCAATAGCCCATGAGCCAAAACTCCTTCTAAAGCTAAACATATAGCTAGTAGAAATAGGCTCAATGGTTCATATATCTATATTTACAATATACATATGTCAAAACAATCCAAGATCTTAGCATAGTGTAGATTGCCTGAAACTCACTTTTCTAAATGAGCTCAATAGGAAGCTTGGCTCAGCTCTCCAAGCTTCAAACAAGGCTCAAGCTCAGCTCATGATAGGATGAACTTTGAGTGTGCATCAATCTGTTTGTCTAACACTCTAACTAAGGTTGGGTTAAACTATGAACCCATGGGCTAAGAGAGGGCCTAGATTAAAAATCAATAGGGTCTAAAGCAGATTTTTGGGCCTCCCATTAGGGTTGCAACTTAGGCTGGCTTCAATGTGAACCTAACCCAACACAGCCTTTAAGTATAGTCATGCTCGATTACTTATTTGACTTGGATTTACTTTGGGTTGAGAATTTTCCAAACTGACAAAATCTGAGCATACTATGTATTAAATGGAGTTAGAGAGAGTGATGCAACAACCTATGATACAACAACATTCTTTTTTATGGCTCATCTCACTTTAAACTAGTTTCCAAACAGCCCAACATTAACCTAGAACCCAAATAGCTTATCCAAGTTACCTAAACCTAATGCCTAATCATTCAATCCAAGATCCACTTATCCAGCCCATTTAACCATAATCCATGGCCCACCTACCCATTTACCCATATCATTTACCCAATCAAGAAGTTAAGCATTTTCTAATTAAATGTTATTTAATATTTAATGTAGAAAAGTGGGACTCTTTAATACATGTTTTTTTATGTACTTTTTATTTTTCCATGATAATGGGTTTCGTAGTAGAGTTTACTATGTTATTTTCTATATATTCTAAAGAACGGAAATAAAATTTAAAAAAAAACTTTTGGATTACCATTTTTTCAGCCATTATTGTGTGCATGAGAGCTTCTCATTTGTGGGTTTAGTGAGTCCCCTCTTGCTCTGAGTGATTCCAACCCCTTCTTCTCCAATTGAGTGATTCCTGAATCCTTTATTCCCTCTCTTATCTTCCTCATTTTCTATTATTGCAATCAGTACATGTAGCCCTTGTTTTGGTGTTATTTTGGTGCTTCAACATTGTCTCTTACAGTTCTCTTTAGGTTCTGTATTAGAGTTGTCTTTATGGTACATGTTTACTCTTTTTGAGTTATACCAAATTGGTATCAGAGCAGGTTGCATTCCTACTGGATTTTTATTCTTTAACATTCACATCCAACAACTATTTGAGAAGAGAAATGTACCTCCTTGAAGGAAGCCCCATGGATGTAGAGAAGAGAATAAAAAAGAAATGTGATTTAAGAGAAATTGGAGGATTTATAGCAATCTAATCGAGAGCTCCAACAGATAATGCCTTTAGTTCATCCTACTTCTTATGAAAGATAAGCAATGTGAGTAACAATGACCAAAGTAGTGAGTGGTCATTCTCATTAACATGTATGACGAAGAACTTTGGATTGGAACAAACCTCCAATCTTTGATGAAGAAGGCTATTCAATTGAATTCGATGACGAGACTTAAGAGAAAGCATGTATGAAATACATTGAACATCCTTGGAAAGATGATGAGGGAAAGCATCACCTTTATGATTGTGTGTTTGATGACACTGATTTGCTACAAAATGTTTTTAAGAATACAAGTGCAAGAGGAATGGCATTATCAACTTTGGGGCCTACAACTATGAGCTCAATCTCTTACCCAGCTAAAATCTCAAATGTTGTGATAAAACTTTGGTCTTTGCATGGGCTTCTTTTAACCATCGAAGCTGTTGACTTGTCCTATGTGTCTTTTAAGCAGAATACTATTTTCTAAGGCTGCAAGTTATCCGGAAAATGATGGTGTTCTAGTCCGCATCAGATCTGAAATAAGCTTATCTGGTCCGTTTATAAAA
>JAOXJP010292223.1:0-18756 GCA_025762735.1 Platanus orientalis | reverse complement strand
TGAGTCGAGTGGTGCTTCGTTTCTCTGGTCTATCAAGGAGGGGCTACTGGGGCAATTGCCGGATGGGTTCCTGGAGAGGACGACAGTGAGGGGAAGGGTGGTAGCTTGGGCTCCACAATCACGGGTGCTGGAACATGTTGCCATTGGTGCGTTCGTGACGCACGTCGGGTGGAACTCGGTGTTGGAGGCTATTACGGGTGGCGTGCCGATGATCTGCCGTCCTCTTTTAGGGGATCAGAGGCTAAACGGACGGATGGTATCGAACGTGTGGGGGATTGGGATCATAACTGAGGGTGGTGCTTTTACGAAGGACGGAGTGATGAAAGCTATAGATTTGATATTTTCAGGAGAAGAAGGGAAGAAAATGAAGGAGAAGGTTCGGGTCTTCAAAGAGATGGCAGAGAAGGCTGTGGGTCCCAATGGGAGCAGTATCAAGAATTTTGACTCACTTATGAAGATAATTCGTACGGCTTAAGAGAACAAATCCTATTTTTTACCGAAATAATAATATAATAAATAAAGAGAGCATATCCTCTGCAACAACAAGCTTAGGATACATTAAGGAAAACTATTTTCAAAATAGGACATTTCTATAAAAAAAATAATAATGAAATCTGAAACTGGGGCGGGTCTGATGTCAAGTGTGACACCCCCCTGATGGGACACTCAGGAGGAGGAGTCAAAAACCTCCAAAAAGTGAATTGATTCCGCCCCAAGTGTCCCACCAGGGGGCGTGGCGCATACGATTTCACCCCAGAAAAGTAGCCCACTCTTAGCCACATGTCGTTCTTTGAAAACAGTTTCCATTTAATGTATTTTAAGCTTATTGCATAGGATTTGTTTTCAAGGCTTACACAGGGGAAAACCGCTAGATGTATTTCCATTTCTATTTCTTTAACACACCTGTTTCCCTTTCTCAGCATTTATGAATGTAAAAGGAAGTTAATTGATTAGGTAGCTTATATCACATGCTTCTTTATGTTTAAAGTAATTTCTGTTATCTATTCCAATGATATTAATTTTATTGTGTTTAAAGTAATTGGAGAATGATAACTACCCCAACGATTATAAAAGAAGGCGGGAAAAAATGTTGTCCAAGATTTTGTATGTCCCACTGTGTTCTACACACAAAAGTTGGGGGTATAGGGTTAAAATTGTAGAAAATAGTTTTCATAGCTCCTCACTTAAAAAGACAACAAATTCAAAAAACCATCCTGTATCAACCTATGGTGGGAGGACACGGTAGGACATACAAAATCCTGGACAGAATATTTGTTCCCAACAATGGTAAGACATAAGAAAAATAAATTTATTCTTATTTTATATTTTTGCTCATTCCAATTTTTTCTTAAATAGTTTTTTTTTCTTTCTTTTTTTAATTATAAATAGTTTGAACTTGGTAATTATTTCAGACAATATCAATAATATTGCAACAAAACCACAAGGTTGTGAATGAACGAATGTAATGTTGGTGATGCCAGCTTCCCAAGTTGGTGAAGTGTGGGTGTCGTAGCACAGACCTGGGTTCAATACCTGTCCTCACCTACTATCAAAGTTAACCACTAATGTTTACCTATAAAAAGAACTGTTTAATTTTGAAAGAGTATTTGCCTATTCTGACATGTTTTGAGTGTATGTTTAACAATACAACAACCTCAACACATGTAACTGCCAATCAAAATTACTTTAAGGTGGAGTACATTTATTCAAAAAATAAAAAAATAAAGAAAATCCCTGCTTCAATCTGGTGTAAATGTAGGGTTGGAGTTCCCTGCTATGAGCTATTGTGCCATGGGTAGCCCTGATGATTCAGTGCGCCCCCTTAAAGAATCCCTAAGGTCCACCCTGCAGATCACTTTTTCAATGCTGATGTATCCATCACTGATGCAGGGCCGACCTTAGGCATTCTTTAAGGGGACACACCAAATCCCAGACGCATGGATAGATTCCCTAAGGGCATGTTTGATCGAAATTCAAAAGTGTGGAAAAAAAAATACAAGAGAAAATAGTACAACTTCCTAGACCCGTATGATGGCCAAGGAAGTATACTAGCAAATGAGATTCTTTTCCCGAGAAAATGGATTTAATTTTCAGGGACTTTTATTAAGAAAATGTAACAGTCGAAAAATGCCGGAAGTGTACACTATTGAAAAATGCGGAAAGTGTACACTACTGAAAAATGGCATAACCCTTTGCCTCCTTGCCCACTAATTTAGTGCCTTGTAAGAGTTTGGGCTCAAATGGAAAGAGAAACACCATATATGGTTTGCTGAGGATTTGGTAAGACAACTTAAGAGAGTGGCTAAAGTTGGAATGATCAGGGCTGACACATCAGTGCTAAAAAGTGAAAAACATCCCCCAAAAAGTGTATATCACTTTTTTTGGCACTGATGTGCCAACCCTAATGTCATTCCAACTTTAGGCACTTTCTAAGTTGTTGTACCTAATCCCAGCCCTTAGGCCAAACACGTTTGACAATCACTTTCCTTTATATGGTATACAAGCAAGTGGGCCCAACATTTACATTCAATACACTTTAAAAACCCGGGAGGGTTTTGATAGAACAACTTGCGAAGTGCCTAATGTAAGAATGACATTAGAGCTGACACATCAGTGCTAATGTCATTCAACAAACCTTAAAAACCGGGCATGATTTGGGGATGTGTTTCACTTTTTGGCACTGATGTGTCGGCTCTAATGTCATTCTTATTTTTGGCACTTGCAAGTTGTCCCACCAAATCTGGAGCATTTAAAACCGATGTCTGATTTGGTAAGAAAACTTTTAGAGTGCGTAAAGTTGGAATGGCATCAGGGCTGACACATTAGCGGTGAAAATGTGAAATATACTTTTTGTGGATGCTTTTCATGTTTCGACAATGATGTGCCAGCTCTGATGTCATTCCAACTTTAGGCACTCTCTAAGTTGTCTACCAAAACCGAAACATTAAAAACCTAACGTCCCAAACTCTGGCGATGATTTTCTACACCGATGCAAACCTCCGCCAAGATCAAGGGGTGGCTACATCAGTGTCAGAAGTGATTTACACATGCTCCCAAAAAGTGAAAATCACTTTTGGCACTGATGTTTCCGCATGTTTGACCCTAAACAGAGGTTAGAGGAGGATAGCGTCAGCGTATAAAATCCAAGCCACCCAAAGTCAGGCCAGCTTCTCTGACATTGTACGTAAAAAGGTAGCTGAAGAAATTAAACATCATTGCACACAGATAGCATTTCCATCGTCGAAGCAAATGTTCTGTGAAAAAATGACTTCCTAGTGTATACAGTGAATTATAAACAGACATGTATTGTTTTTGGGGGTAAAAGAGTAAAAAAAGTGTTCAGTTGAAAAAGTAGGTGGTCAATAAAAGACATCAAATTTGAAAACACATCATGTGTCAATCAATGGCATGCCTTTAGAGGTCTGTCTCCATATATATAACATATCCAGTCCGGATATTGTGCACACAAAATCTGTGTGCAATGCATGCACATGGACCAAGCGATAGACACATCAGTGTCAAAAAAGTGATAAGCACCCCCCAAAAATTGTAAATCACTTTCTGGTGCTGATGTGTCAGCCCCTTAGTCTGTGTGCACAGTTTTCAAAGATTTTGTGTGCACAAACGCCAGGCTCGTACCAATGGGAATTTTAATATTCATTAGTCATGTGGGAATATCAAGCTTGGATTTTTGTGCGCACAAAATCCATACACAAGTTGTGAGCATGGACTAGGGGCTGACGTATCAGCACCGAAAAGTGATTTACACTTTTTAGGGGGCGCTTATTCCTTTCCGACACTGATGTGTCTGCCTCCTGGTCCATGCACACAACTCACACACTAATTTTGTGCACACACAATCTGGGGGGAGGACATCAATAGAAAATTCACCATGAGTTTTTGCAGGTTAACACAAACGTAATCAAAAGACCTTCAAACCCAAGTATCTAAAGCTCAGTCATGGGCCCAGAAAAGCAACGATAAGAGTGAGCACTACCAATCTCTCTATAAAGAAAGAATCTATTTGCAAGATAAAAGACACTCCCCAATTCAATGAGGTTTAATCGTCATCCAAAACTAAAAGGCCCATTTGGGAAACTTTCAAAGAATGCATTCTATTTATTTTAGTTCCAAAATTTTTTTTTTGTTGAGAAAATGGTCTTTGGTCGCATGAAATGCATTTTTAGAATAACTCTAAATATCACATTCTAGCAATATTTTTTTTGTGCTAAAAAAAGTAGTGCCAAAAAAGTAAAGAATGAATTCTTTGGATTCTCACACAAGACTCGATGAACAAACTTATAACCCCTTGACTCCTAAAGTGGATTTCCTGTAGCCTTTATACTGTAGTTGGACTAAAGCACTAGGGCCCCGGGTGACACTTGGGCAGAAAAAGTGAAAACACCCAGCATTGATTCATTTTTTTGTGATGGTTCACTTTTTTCACCCACGCGGCACCCGGCTCCCTAGTGCTTTAGTCTGACTACAATAAAAGGGCTACAGAAAATCCGTTTTACTTGACTCCTCACATCTCTATTGAAGGAAATGCTTCCAAAGAGCTTCATATGAGAAAAAGAGATGAATAACAGTTTTTTGAAACAAAACTCACAAATACAAGTGAATTTACAGTACCCATAAAACAAATAATGAATCCCATTCCCCTCACATCCACATAGAAGGAAAAGCTTCCAAAGAACACCAGATGAGAGGGATCGGTTTATGAACACTTCCCTTAACAAATGCTCATCAGTGCTCCTTGTCAAGGGCAGACACATCAGCATTGAAAAGTGATTTTCACTTTTTTGTGGGGTGCATATTCACCTTTTGGCACTGATGTGCCCGCCGCCTGACGAGGAGCAGTGGTTAGCATTTGTTAAGGTGAGCATTTTTATCGGTTCACTAGATGAGAGGATGAGAGGAATACCAGCCTTGATGAAAAGAAATTCACAAATATATGTGAATTTACCAAACTGCCCTTGATACAAATAATGAATCACATTCACAAATGACCCTCATTCATGATTGAGGTCCATTTATGAATAACTTTCCTTATTCACAAATGACAAGATAGAAAGCCCAAAATGCCTATAAAAGAATATTTTTAGCCCTGAGATTTGCAAATAAGGTGATTTAAACTTCTAATACACCTAGAAGCATAATGGAACAATCAATTTTGTTCAAAAAGTCATCTATAATGTACAAATAATTGAAAGAGCAACAATTATAAGTCATTAAGGATACAAAGTCTGTTGTAAGTCTCTTCTATTTATCAAAACTCTATCCTAATTCAAAGGATGAATAGATAAGAACAACGACTCTTTAACATGCAAAAGGATTCAACCCGAGCCATTAATCAAGCATCTAAAGTGTACAACAACATAGAATTTATTTGCAGCAACAATACTTATAGATGAAGAAACTTGGACTTCAAGAACAACAAGGATTCTTGCACAATTGGCCAACCAACTTCTACAAGGACTCAACTACCACCAAATGTTATAAATACCCCATATTCTCTCTCTCTCTCTCTCTCTCTTCCTCTCTCTCTCTCTCATGGATAGACTTAGGTGACTATGCTGGGATTGAGCTAAATGATAATTACACATTTTTTATGGATTATTGGTTGTATATATTCAATAATATGCCAATTTTTTGTGTAAATTTGAAAAAAAATTGCATTTTCCATAGGTCATTATCAAACAACATTCTACTTCAGAAAATAAATAAAAAAAGTATTTTTGGATTATAGCCAAACGATCATCTAGTTAAGGAATGGCTCCAAAAAATGAAGAATCTTAAAAATCCATTTTCTTAATTCTAGAAGAGAATCAGAGAATGGTTCTCAAACAGGCCCTTAAATCTATGATCATAAACAAAGGCTATGAAGGTGGGTTCTTTTTTTTTTTTGACAGGTCACTAGAGAAGAGGCACATGGTATAACCTTTAAGAATCATCACAACCTTTTTCTTTATTATTTTGATAAGTTGAATATCGACATTGAAGAAAAAGAAAATGTTTGTCACGGCCTAGATCCGTGGGTCGTGTTTAGAACTCGAATCCAAATCGGACATTGGATGACACGCCTTGAACCCGTATCTCACTATGGGAAGTCCCATTTTTGGAGTGTGAAAATGTCATTTTCCTTTCCTTGTATGAAATTTTCTCAATCCATTTAAATTCTTTAAGTCCCATGTCACGACCCAAATCCACAAGCCATGATGTGGGCCTGGTTCAGATCCATGACATGGGAATGACCCACCCTTAACTTATTTCTTATAGTGGAGAGACCAACGAGCTCAGAGTGGATCATCAACCTTCTTACCTATTCACATATCATTTTTCATATAAATTTATTTCTTTAGCTTTTCACGTCCATTTTAGTCTCTTTAAAAATAATAATCACCTCACAGCAGAATAATAATAACAATGACAATCTAAAATCCAGTGCAGCGAAAATTGTAATATCATCATGATCATCCAAAAGTAAAGGGTCTGAACCTACCCATGAAGTATATACACCACTTTCTCATGAAGAGGCCCATCTCAAATAAACAAAGTACTAAATTTACTACATCTTTGATATGTAAACTAAAATTGGAATGGAATGTAACATCGTTGATCTTAAAAGCCCTTCTATCATCTCCTCTCGCCGCATCCCCAACAACCTCTACACATATCTACCCTCTAAGACTCCATCTACGAGTGGTACCAATTAAGGTAAGTTTGACGGACTTAACAAGGGGTATGCAATTTATACAACACAAAAAAAGGTCAAAGATATTTATGGTAGCAAATAGAAAAAAAAAATATTAAGGAATCAAAATAGAGATAAGAGTACATCAAAGTTACCAGACTTGTATTCCTACTATGAGTTGAGTATGTATACATCATAAGATAACCACAAGAGAGTCCAAAGTGAACCAAACTAAATCTTGCGTATGTCACATGCTAAGTACTATATCTACATGTCAAGTCTACATATTTCATGTCAAGTCTACATATTTCATGTCAAGTACTACATGCCACATATCAAACCATAAGGGGTCTCCACACATAATAAAACTCAATATAAGTAAAACCTGAAAGGTCTAGACTTTTAGTGGCGTTCACTGACTACCACTAAAAGTGGTAGCCACACACCCGCCATTGAAAGTGGCGTCGTTGATTATTTTAGCAGCAGCGTCAGTGGTTGTTTTTGTAACCACAACAGATAAGGTAAGTTATTAGTGGCAGCCAGAAGTTGCCACTCATACTAATGCAAAATTAATAAGGGTGGCCAGGTGGGCACCACTAATTTTATTGCAAAACATTTAGTGGCAACCACTAGCCGCCACTAATACTAACACAGGATTATTAGGGACGGCCATATGGTTGCCACTAATTGTTTGCAAAATAATTAGGGGTAGCCATATAATCCTGTGTTAGTATTAGTGGCAGCTGGTGGCTGCCACCAAAAGAATTTTTTTTTTTAATTTTTTTTCTAAAAAGTGACAGGAATCTATATAAACCATTTCGGTAGAATAACATATATAATATGGACTCCCTAGGGATAAAAAGTGATCCCCATGTCACTTTATATAATTACCTGATAGTCCACAATTTATAAAAATGAAAAAATAAAAACAAATACACATTTAACAAAAAATAAAAATCCTAAAGCATGCATAAAAAAACAATTAGTTATGTTATATATCAAAATACAAACAAAGTATTCATAAAAAGAAATAATATAAGCAAATCAAAAACAAATGAAATATGTCAAATGGAAGTCCATGGATCCTCTACATGCAAGATAAGCCATCAATCTCAACGTTGCTCCCTCACAACCAACAAAAATTTATTTTACTAGTCTACTTAATAATATTGATTAAAAATTTTAAAAACTAATTATAAAAAAATAATACAAGTGATTGTTATACATGATTCAAGTATCTTTCTCATCTTAGATATTTGTGCATCTCTCTCTTCCGTTTCCCTCCTTTGGGTTGCTTATCTCTCTTCATATTCCCTACTTCGGGGTGCATCTCTCTCTTCATATTCCTATATTTCATTTACAAAAGTCTCTCTCATCTGTTTTACCTCACTATTCAAAGCATTAACCTCTTCATCACGTGCAATTGAAGATGGCCCAAAAACATTAGTCGGGCTCACACCAAAACCAAGCCCTCGTACCAAACCACATCTTTTCGGTCCCATGACCTGAGAGTATACATTGGTTCGAGAGGTCAAGTCCTATGACCCCTCAGGCTATGAAGCCAACAACTCCTGCATATGATGCTATAACAACATGACATTAAATTAGTATAATAAATATTTGTATTAAAGATAATGATATTGCAAACTTATTTAATTATTTGGATTACTTGACACTCATAATTTTATCTACAACTTCATTATTCATTGGTTGACCTTGCTTATTCACATGGGTTTAATAAATATATCAGCACAGGAAGGCTCAACAGATCTCTTCTGATACTGTTAAAAACAAGTGAGAATTAAATACTATCAAATATACATATTACACTAAAACACACAATAGATTACAACATTTACCTCCTCATGGCATACTCTTGCAAAACTCTTTATCCCTGACGTGTGAAGATGATTTTGCTTAGACCTGTTTGCTTTATTTCTTTCGTTCATCCTCTGTAATTACAAATATTGTAATTTAGTATAATAACTTATTAAAGTAAAAAAAATAAGTAATTATTTTAAAATTGAAAAATACCTTTCCTTTGTCTAAATCCCAATACTCAACAAGTATATGCCACTGATCAACAACCACACGGGGAGGCACAATTGCATGTGGATCTTCCGATGGTTAGTAATATTTCTCTTTCAACTTATTCTTATGGATCCTCCATTTCTTCCCAATAGTGGCCAAAACATAAATTTTGGATTGAAGTGAGACGTTTAGCTTTTGAGACTGACACTCTCACTAACATGGTGGGCTATTCATACTCTGAGACACCCTTATTTGAAAAAAAAATCTGGTTTATCTCAACTATACATAGATTACATTAAGAAAGTATTCAAAAAAAATTCCCTAATAACCTTAATAGAATGGAACATTATTTATAGGATAGTTGATCTTTGGTTAAGAGTGGCATGATTTTGAGACCTAAGACACATTATCTCTCTTTAAGTAGGTCTAATAGAATTGAATCACCATAAACATTAGATATGAAATTGACAAATAGATATTAAGAGTAATAACCTAAACTTAAGGATGTGATTGTTGTTGCATTGTAACCACTTTAGAGCTTTGCTCAACCACAAACTTACTTTAATGATTCTAGTTAAGGATGAATAAACTGATTCAGCATGTGGAAAATTTGTTTCGGCATTAGAATCATTTTATCTACCAAGCAGCATCTCAATAAATATGTCTCAAGAAGCTAGAAGTCCAACTTTAGAAATTGAGTAAAAAGAGTTTATCCAATCTTAAATTTAAAGTCATCATCATCAATCAATAACATCAAACAAATCATATCTATCCTCATGGTTTTTGTTTTTTTTTAGTTGCATAGGAAAAAAATTACTTATCATTGTAGTTATAGGAATAATATGATGAAACTAACGATGATACAATAATGCCAATAATGAAAGTGATGATAACAATGGTACTAACAATTATAATAATTATTATTGTAACTATCATTTTTATTTAATTGTATTGATCTTCCATGTGCATTCTATACTGTTCACAGGACAGAACTCTTAATAAACCCACATCTCATATTACTAAATCCAATGGAAATCTTAAAGCAACTTGGATTGAATAGTAATACAAATGAAGATCCTACCAACTTTATGTCATCTTTCTGCCACAGTTCTATGCCTCGAATGCTAACATTCAATGTTGCTTCTACAAACTACCATGAACATTGAAGATTAAACACATAGTGGTCTGTAGGTTCTGCTCTGGATGGTAGTTTGGATGGCTCAACAGAAGATGATTCAACAAGTAGGGAGTAAAAAACTAACATTGCAATTAACTTTAACAAAAATCCCTAAATCATACCTGAAAATCAGAAACAACCGTAAGGGCCTCATCTGGTGTGTTCCTGATGCAATCTTGAAATTGAAAGCAAGCTTGAAATCAATCGCCAAATTTGTAATGTTCTGATCTAGATGATCTATCAAGGATTACAAGCCGATTCCAAAACTATAAAAGGAGATATGTGATCCCATTAGGAGAAATTGACAAAACCGAACAAATCAACCAAAATTTTACAATATTTTGACAAATCCTATCTTTTACACATTGTATCATTCAACGATCAATGAGAAAAATTGTAGAAAAATTTCAAAGGGCTTAATCCATGCAAAGAAAAGCAAAAAATAAAAATACCCAAAGATTAATAAAAGAATGCGATTTCTAGCCATTGAATGCTGACGATTTCCTCAAATCTAAAAGAAATTTGATGAGACGATCAAAGCTAGAACATCTAAACACTTAAAGATCTAAAAATAAGAGAGAAAATCAAGCTTTTGATTTCAAAAACATAATTTTCTTTAACAAGTATACCATGCATAGATGTAGAGAAACCCATCAAACATATAATAAATAACATATAGAGAGAACCCGCAACAAGAAATGCTATAGATGGTGTTATTCCAACACCAAAAATAGAAAACAAAAAAAAATAACAGAATCGGAGAGAATGCACAAACCTTCAAACCCATTTCTCCACTCTTCTGCTTTACTCGCCCTCTACAAATACAAATGGAATCAGAGAATGCACAAACCTTCGATTGATCGTGGGCCAAACTCAGGGGAAGCGTTTCTTCGGGAAGAAAGGGAAGAGAGGAATCTAAACAGTGCCCTAAACTGCTCGTGCGCTAACTAATTTCGTGGGAAGAAAGGAAGCTATCTGTGGCAGCCAAGAGATCGCTTCTAAATTAGATTTTATCTTAATTAGGGGCGGGGTACACCAACTTATTAGTGGCACCCAATAAAACAATGCCACTAATAAGAAACTATTAGTGTCGGCCAACTAAAAAATGCCACTAATAAGACAATATTATTAGCGCTCAATTCAAAAACGTCACTAATAATATCACTTTTAATTAATATTTCCCTCTTAGTGGCGGGTATGTAAAAGCGCCACTAATAAGCTATAATTTGTGGCATGTTTTGGTGGCCGCCACCAAAACGTCACCACTAAAACCTTATTTTTTGTAGTGTACCTATGTGATTTAATAGTAAGTGTTATAAACCATATAAATTATAGTATTTTTGGTTACCAAATTCATGTAATCCAACCCATAGAAATTAGGGGTAATATTGCATCTCAAAATGTTTTGTATAAATTATGGAGTTGACTACATGATTGTTGCCCGTAAAGTTGAATTATAGCTTTATATTTATAAATGATGTATATTACTGCCACATAGAAGAACTACTTTCTATAGATAAAACACTGAATAATTTTGAGGAATGCTCATATAAATACTTGATGGGATGTAGTGTGATAGGCCATCAAATATGTTATGAGGTATATGGATGCCTATGTTGGTTGCATTATGATATTTATCGGTTTGAATAAATGCATGTGTATGTATGTGTCAGTTTTGACTACACTGTGAAATTTTCTAAAAAGAATTAAGGGGTTGCCAAATAAAGTTTGGCTTGTACATAGCTTATGATTGTTGATTTTTGGTGAGAAAATATAAATGCATTCATGGTATTCTGGCTACATTGCATAGTATTGTACAAACAAATCATGTAGAATCTTTCACAGTGATTGATACTACATTTTATGGTACAAGTTGTGACATGATTTTCTTTGGTCAAGATATTATGACATTGATACCCATATCAATTTATTGTGGCCTTATTTTCACAAGTTGAGGTCCCATGTAATAATGAGTTTATGGCTAATAATGAAATGTAGAAAGAACCCCTAGATATTGGAGATCTGCAGCCACCTCATTGGCAATGTTTGATTGGGGTGATAGGTAGACATACCTGTTAGTAGCCTATCCTTGTGTATTGGGATGCAGATGGAACCCTTAGGCATGGAGATCCCAGAGTTGTGTATATAACTTCCATAGGAAATCACTCAACTAGGTTTAGGTTATTAAAGCCATATTATCCCGTGTAAAGGCACAAAAGGGGTATCTAGATTAGATCAATCCAGTGCTACTCACACTACTATTCCAATTAGGGATAAATTACTCGGTAGGATCTAAGAGCAATATCATATTTTACTGACTCTAAGTGGTACTGGTGCATAAGACTTGGATCTTGATTATTCTATATGTTGCCTTCACTAATGGCATGTGATATATTGTCAACATTTAGGCTCTATTATACAACCAAGATTATAAATTTCTGCTAGACAGATGATAACATCTATGATGATATTTATATGAAAAGCACATTGAATTCCTCTACATTACACCTCGGGTGCCAAGATTTGTTTACATGCATACATTGCATTGAGATACACATGCTTTTAGTTGTCACTTGATATAACTCGTTGATAATGCATATTGATTGCTATTTATGTGTTTATGCTATGATGTTATTTAATGGGATATAAAGCACCATGATTATGATTGAATAATATTTTTATATTAATTTGCCCCTAATTTAAATCATGGAAATTAGATTCTTCTTACTGAACTCATGAAGTTGACCCAAAAATTTACAAACCTCATAGAGAGTCATAGCCATAGACTAGGACAAGATGATTAGATTTGCAATGTAGAACAAGATCAAGTTATCAGGTGGTTAATGTATTTTATTCCCGGATTTCTAATAGAGAGAATCATAAAGTAGAAGCGACTATATATTGAACCATTTGAGTTTATTATTTTTTGGGAACTTTTACACTTTAGATTCATTAATGTTGAATTAAGAGTTATTATTTTGAATTATTTTTCCATATCTTTTGTGGTTATTATTCTTTTTTTTTTATATAGATGTAGATGGATGGATGAAGTGAATGGATGTAGACTATCGAGATGGACAACTGTGGTAATAAGTATGGATGTTATTAGCAGTGTTTTATATCTATTGACTATCAAGTACCTCCAAGTTAAATGAAACATGGTTATTGTTAATTTCCATGGTTCCACTTTACAACCATTATGATTATGAAATTTTGGGTGGGTTCCTTCCCTCACTAACATATGTATTAAGAGAAAAGCGAAGGAAGAGGAATAGCGTCAAGAAACCTGATGCATATCCAAAGATCTGAGGCATTATAGAAGTTTGGTATTAGAGCCTAGGCTTTACATTAGATGGGGAGCTAAGGCCAAGGAGTCATCTGGGAGTGACACATTCTCAAAGGAAGTAAGCATTTAGGGATATAAGTATAGAGCGTAGGTGTTTAAGGTTTCAGTTAAGGAGAAAAAAATGTGTCTAATCTGATGTACTTCATCATATTTTGACAGGAAAGATGAGGACGAGATCCAAAGCACATATTCTTGATCTTGTTGATGTTCTAGTAGCGAGATGGCCTAATGAGCTGTATACATAAACAGTTGTTGAGTAAGAGAGACCTGATGAGCTGAATGCATAGATAGTTGTTGATCAAGGTAAGCTGATTTTGAAACTCATGAAATTTTTACCGCCTTCCTTCTCTTGGAAAGGAGGTCCCATGGTAGCCGAAGAGTGGATACGCCAAATGAAGAAAGACTTAAGGTTTGGAAACTACTTTAAGGAGAAAAAGGTGGATCTAGCCACCTACATCATGTAAAGAGGCTAACCATTGGAATTTAGTTTTACGGATGTAGAGGATTGGAGATCCCCCTATGACTTGGGACACCTTTGAGAAGGTATTCTCCCAGACCTACTTTTCAAGGATAGTTAAGTAGTAAAAGGAATGAAAATTTCTCATTCTTGAACAAGGAAACATGACTGGTTGAATACGAAGCAAAGTTTAAGATGTTAAGGTTTGCGCCTTCTTTGGTTTCTAAGGAGGAAGTGAAGGTTGAGAGATTTTTGGAAGGGTTAAAGTTGAGCATAAGTAGAAGAGTAACCATACTGAAGGAGACTATTTACGTTGGAGTTTTGAGGTGTGCACTATTTGTTGAGAGCAAGATTGAGAAATTAGCTAAAACTAGGGAGACTAGAAAGAAGGCTCGTGTTGATAGGAATCAAAAGGGAAAGTCAGTTGCCTAATCTTCCAAGCGATCAACTTAGTTCTAATAGGAGTCATGGTAGGGACTCTGGATAACCTAGGGATATAAGGGTCTACTTCTTTTGTGGGCGATAAGGGGCCATTAGGTAAAAGTTTGTCATCTAAAACGGAAACAGTAAGGATAAATAAAATAATAGCCACTACAATAGCCTAATTAGTAGTCTTTCTAGTTGCCTCTAGGGGTGTAGACACAAGGATTTCAAGCTCAGATGAAGGCAGAGTGCTGATCAGAGGCCAAATGTTCATGGTAGAGTTTTTGCACTGACACGTGGATATGCTAGCACTTCAAAGTTTGTGGTGGAAGCTACATTATATGTCTTTCAGTTTCTTGCTAAAGTGCCTCTGGATTCTAGTTTTATCCATTCTTTTATATCTCTTAAGTTTGTATCATTGGCTAAATTAGAGCCTCAACCTTTAGATTACAAATTTTGTCTTTCCACTCTAATAGGGGATTCAGTTATAGCAAAGTTAGTGTGTAACTCTTTTATTATTTGGGTTGGAGAGCATGAGTCATGGTGGACTTGATTATATTGCCAATGATGACTTTGATGTTATACTTGGCATGGATTGGTTGGCCAGAGACCATGCCATCCTTTATTGTTATGACAATGTGGTTTATTTTAATATTCTAGGATTGAGTCCTTTTCAATTCAATGGTATTTTGGTTCTTTCTCCTTTATTGGTTATTTCTACATCTAGTGCTCATCATCTTTTGAAGAGTTGATGTGGTAGACTCTTGACCCATGTATTAGTGGTTGTAGATGAGGAGAGGATGTTTGATAGTATTCTTGTAGTGAAAGATCCCCTCAATGTGTTTCTTGATGAGAATTACCACCTCATCGTGAGATAGACTTCCAAGTAGAGTTTATGCCTGGAACTGCACTTATTTTCAATTCACTATATAGGTTAGCACCAGTAGAGCTTAAATATTTGAAAGAGTAGATGCATGAGTTGCTAGAAAATGGGTTAATCAGGCCTAGTGTGTCTCCTTAGGGAGAACTAGTTTTGTTTTTAAAGAATGATGGTTCACTCTAGACGTGTATAGACTACCAGGAGTTGAAAAAATTTACAGTGAAGAATAAATATCCGTTTCTAGGATTGATGATTTGCTTGATCAATTGAAGGGAGCACAGTAGTTTCCAAAGATTGATATGAGGTCTGGATACCATAAGTTGAGGATTAGTGATGAGGATATTCCCAACACAACATTTAGGACCTAATATGGTCACTATGAGGATAAAGTCATGCCTTTTGGACTAACTAATGCTTTGCTCACTTTCATAGATCTAATGAACAGGGTTTTCAAGATGTATTTTGATCAGTATGTTATAGTCTTTATAGATGATATATTGATTTATTCCCCATCTATTGAGGAAAATCAAAGACATTTGAAAATAGTCCTACAGATATTAAGAGGGAACCATTTGTACACCAAGTTTAGTAAATGAGAATTTTGGCTGCAACCAAGTGGCTTTCCTTGGGCACATTATATCACGAGATGGTGTGTTGGTTCACCCTGCAAAAGTTGAGGCTGCGATGAAATAGGAAAGGCCAAATACTACAACTTATATTAGAAGTTTTTTTTTGGGTCTGACAAGTTATTACAGGATTAAGGGATTCTCTACTTTGGTAGCTCCATTGACCCAACCTACACGCAAAGAGGTCAAGTTTGAATGTGATGACAAGTGTGAAAATAGTTCTAAGAACTGAAGACTCGTTTGACTTTAGCACCAGTGCTTACCATTCCATCAGGTAGTGGCGGATTTGTTATCTATAGTGATGCATCTTATAGTGGTTTGGGTTGTGTTTTGATGTAAAATGTTAGTGTCATTGCTTATGCTTCTAGACAGTTGAAGAAGCATTAAAAGAATTACCCAACTCACTTAAATTTCCCAACACACTTATAATATTGTAAATCATCTTTAACAACCTTAAATTTTCCAATTCACAAGTCAAAGAAAAATTAGGCCCATCCATGGTGAACACTGAACATTAATGCCTTACGAATGTTGAAAGATTCTAGAATAGACCAAAAGGTTAAAAACCAACCCGACTTAATTTTGATCCAAAAACTCATTGTTTTGTCATTTTGGTTTGAATGCATTTTAAGATGAATTCTAAAAGTATTAGAAGAAGGTGATCCTAAGGAGGGGGAAGATAAGGATCATGGTAGTGTCATGAATTGGGTGGTAACACATCATGGTTGATGGGTCCAAGAATCTTTGCAAGTTCTACAAATTGTACAAGCTCCATGGAAATTATTATAGGTCTACATAGACTATGTAAATGTAATGTATTGTAAATTTCATGAACTATAAAATACATGTATTGTATAGACTATGATATGAGTGGTGTCATGTTAGAGTCTATGAGGTTCTTAGGTCCAAGCCTCAAGAAGATTATCAATAAGCGCCAAAAAAACCTCAAGAGATCAATCCAGGTACTTATAAATCATCCCAAAGGGTTCACACATCATTCCGAACTCTCATAAGTATCTTAGGTAAAGTGGCATGGCCATGGTGAACCAACGGTCCATAAAGGGTGTACAAAGGTCCACAGACCTTCCCGGATCAAGGAGGGATGGTCCCAAGGTCTCTGTAGTCTTTTCAAGGTTTTTGGAGGCATTCTAGGGCATTTGGATTAATCCAAACCTCTTAATTTGATCTAAATAATTTTGATCGATCCAAACTTATTTGGATTGATCCAGGATCGAACCAAGGACTCTCAGGTTGTAGGTTCTGTGTGTCTTTGCATTTGATTGATCCAGGATTAATCCAAAGTAGCAGAAACACTGTATAATGGTCCAAACTTTAAAAAATCATTTTAGATCAATAGCTTATGTTGTTTGACTATTAGGAGATATTCTAATCCTATGGACACAAGTGATTTTCGTCTATTATAAAAAGGATTGAACCACAAATGAGTAAAGTAATGGTTCTTGATAAATCTAAATGCCTTGTAATCTCTATTGCTCATTTTTTGGTAGATCTTGAGAGATTCAGTTCTCTAAATCTTTAGAAAATCTCTCTCTATGCTTAGATAGAAAAATCCATACCAAGACCATTCAATTGCCACCTCTCTAGTCTTACTAAGGTACATCCTTGAAGGTAGCCTACAAAGGGTTGTCTAAAAGGAAACCCAAGTGAAGATAGTGTGGGATTGTGTGTCACATCTTGCTCGAGGAGGCATAACCCACTGGTATTGGCTCAACTAACTTGAGGAGTCAACTAAGAAGTAATTAGGGAGCTATAGTCACATCTTGTTCAAAGAGAAGCAACCTGAACTTGTGTGCAAAGCAACACCAACCTTATAAGAGGCAATCCTTGCCTTTAAATTTTAATTGAGTTATTGAGACCTCTCTCGCAGGAGACACAGGTAGTGTAGATCCTAAGCTCTTCCTCCGAAAACACCAGAAGACTAGATTATAGACCATACCCACCAGAGACACCAGGTATTTATTGCTTGACAAGTAGACTAGGCTTTTATTTAAATTTTTCCTTGATTGTAATAATTCAATCTTAATAAAATTATTTAGCTCGATTGTGAGCTTTTGAGAGTGGATGTAGGCCATTGTGCAGAACCACTATATATCTTGTGTATAGTGTGATTACTTGTGGTTTGCCTTTATATTTATCATTTATATTGTCAAGCATTGCACATATTGATATAACTTCACATGCAACACAATTGACCATATTCATATTCATGTACACAAATCAATTACATTCAAACATTAGGGAACAACTTAATTAATTAAGAAAACAATTGAATTTGGGGTAAGTGAGCAAAATTTTAAAAATATCCTATTCACGTCCCCCTCTACGAACAATATTGGAATTTTAACTAGTATCAAAGCAAGGTAGCTCTTGTTCGGCTTAACAACCCGAGTAAAAGATTCATATACCCAGAGGAACTAGTAAGGTCTCCTCAAACCTTTAAGATGACACTCAAACTAAATGAGGGATCCAATAAGGAGCTTGGCAAAATCACCCAAAGAATTAAAAAAAGCACTAGTGGTTATAGGAAGAACCCTTCTTCAAAAAGAAAATATACTATGAGGAATAAGGTTCTTAAGGAAGAACAAAATTGCTATGAATGTGGTGGTTTTGGTCACCTTGCTAGAGAATGCCCAAACCACTTAGAAAAGTACAATAAGAAAGCGATGATGGCCACTTGGGATGACACGGATAAGTTGGAATTTGAATCCCCTAGTAATGAAGAAAGATCTTCACATGAAATCCAAGTCTTCATGGCTTGTAGGTCTCCTAAGGATTCACTTCAAAGTGAATCTGAAAGTGATAAAGAAAGAGAGGATGAAGAGGACATCCAAGAAACCTTCAACAAACTCTATGAATAAAATATAGAGTTAGGTAAGACCATCAAGTCCTTAAAAAGGGAAAACTCAAGTCTAACTCAAGAAAATGAAAATTTAAAAGAGTAAGAAGGAAAAACTTATTCCTTGGAACTAAACTTATCTAAATGCTTAGAGGAGAATGATGAGTTTCTTAAAATAAATTCTAATCTCTCAAATGAAAATGAAAATCTAAAGAAAAGAATAGAAGAGTTAGAATTGAAGTCTTTGGCTTCCAACCTAGGAGAA
>JAOXJP010292212.1:0-18757 GCA_025762735.1 Platanus orientalis | reverse complement strand
ATATTGCCTTAAACAGAACGTAATGGCGGAACAGGATTTGTGTAGCTAACCCCAAATAGTTGGGATAAGGCTGTTTGTTGTTGTTGTTGTTGTATTCACACTGTTATCTCAACCAAATCTGTTACAAGATTCTATCTTCCTTTCTTAAACTACAACTGTCTTAACTTTCTAAAAGACTTATCTTAACATCCCCCTTCAAGGTGATGGTTGGTACGAAAATGGTGAAACTTTTGATGTGATAATGGTTTAGTGAGAATGTCGAAAAATTGATCTTAATGGATACTTGATGAACTCGAACCTGTTTATTGATCACTTTTTCTCTACTGAAGTGGTAGTCCAGCTTGATATTTTAGTCCGAACAAACTGGGTTGGAAGCGAGTTAAATGGCCGACAAATTGTCATACCAAGTTATTGGTACGGTAAACAGTGAAATTTTAATTTAATTTAAAATCATACAAAGCCATGATAATTCAAACACTGTGGATGCTAATGATCTGCACTCTACTTCGACTAAAGATCTTGACACCATTGGTTGCTTTTTCTTAATCCACATAATTGGATTGTCTCCAAGGTACATGCAATAACCCATTGTGAAACATTTGTCAATCAAATTTCCAACCCAATTAGATATAGAATACACATGTAGAGTAAGAGGATTGGAAGAGTAATGTAAGCCATAGTGCAAAGTTCCTGTAATTTATCTAAGAATTTTCTTTTTATGCCTGAAAGTGAGACTCTAGTGGAGCATGCAAAAACTAACCCACACTGTTCATTGCAAAAGTTATCTGGTCATGTAATTGTAAGGCACCCTACAACACTTCAATACAATCAGATCATAAAACAAGCGATCATCATTAGCAAAGATTGACTTCTTAAGTGACATTGGTATGACACATGGTTTACATGTTGTCATCCCTGCTCTATGTGAAACAAAACGAGAAATACAAAAACAAAATGAAGGAAAGGATATCCTCTTCTGAGGCTTCTCCACTATATATAGATTACAAAATAACTGTTTTCGGTTACACCTCAACTTCTCTCTCTTAATATACAGCTCACCCTACTTCTTTCTTTACATGCCGTTCTAACCACCTGGGCATCTCTTCAACTAACTCTTTAACTACCACTTCCTCTATTAATCTTGTGCGAGGACATCGATGAGGGCAACGAGGTCGCCAACGATGTGCAAAGTGGAGTAGCTACTGACGGAAGGGGGGGCGTCGGTGTCACCATAACCACGCAAATCAGTTGCCACGGCTCGGTAGCCACGGGCGGCGAGTGCCACAATCTGATGCCTCCACGAGTACCACAGTTTCGGGAAGCCGTGCAACAACAGCACCACCGGGCCTTTCCCTTTCTTTCTATGTGCATATTTATCCCATTCACGCTCACCATTTTGTGCTCTATTCCTTCCATCTACTCTCTCTCTCCGTCTTGTGTCGCATACAATTCAGAGTTCTTACATAATAATTTGGTTTTTTTATTTTTATAGTGCAAGCCAAAAATCGCTTTAGGCTGAATTCTTTTCTTTTTAAGCGTTGAAGTCATGGGGTCTTAACTGGGTCAGGTCACTTCGGGGCAAGCGGATGAGCTTCAAAAAAATGATACGGAGTCCTATTATCGTTAAACCATTGTAGTCAACGATTTTGATGTAAGAAGGACACTGTAGGATCCTCAACTGCCGTTAAACTATCCTTAACACATCCATCTAGAGTTGACATTTTCAGTGGAGAAGTGGAGAGGTTGGGGTTTCAAACTCCATGGGCAGCAATTGGAGTGCAAATCCTCTGCAACAAATACCCCCAAGTGTCGGTCTAACAAAACTATAAATAAAAATGCTTGGGTGGTTTACCTTAAGGGATGATTTTTGGTCGTTAGAGACTGATTGACCAATAAACGTAGACATTATATATGTTTAATTAAGGTGGCAGGCATTCATGATTCTATAAGATCCAAGCTAACTTCTTTTGTTGATGGGTTCTCTTCAAGTGGAACTCTCAATAATAGAATTAGGGATGCAAATATCCGATTATTATCCATATTTGGTTCATATTTGTAGGCTATGTTACATTGTAGAAGAGTAAATACTTTTAACATTAATCTTAACCTATTGCCTAGCCTAATGGATACAAATATATTAACCTAACTTAATAAATTTGTTTAATCAAATATATCTGTATTGGTATCCGATATTCAACTAATTTAACGGATACGAATATAAGTCAATGTGTATCCGATTCAATTAAATATCCGTTCGTTTAAAAACTATCTGATTATAAATGAATGAACATGCCATTATTTGGATCATATTCAGTTTATTTGCATCCCTAGATAGAACCCAAGAATAAAACTATTGAAAACTATACTTGGGAATTATAAGTAACCTTGATAGGAATTCTAAGCTGATCCCTAGGACCAAGGTGATCCCAACTTGCTCACCATTGGATTGTGAATCTGATGTGAAGTGTTTGTCAAGACTACAAGAACCAATTATCTGCAGCTGGGGTTCACCATGGCCCTAGGGACCACCTTAGCATTAATCTATTTTAATGCGGAAAATTTTAACTTACTGGACTTTTATAATAACCATCTAAACGATCACATCACCTTTATAAGCAATGAAGTTTGGGCATTGACCCACAAAATAATTGACCAAAGTGACTAGAAATTAAATTAATTCTTTAAAACATAGTTGTTTTGGGATTTGGGGCCTTCAGAAAATATCAATTAATAACATGGTTTGGACAATGATCCGGTCACTCAAGGTTGCCCACACCTTGGCAACGATTGTGGCAAGGGAGCATCTTACTATAGTTTGTTCTTCCTAAAAAATCTTCCATTGTTTCAATGGACACATATCATCATGTGAATTTTTGAAGAGTTTGAATAAAATTGAGCTTAGGCTCCTTACTAGAAGAAGAAGAAGAAGAGGAGGAGGAGGAGAGGTTCTTGCACCTACTCCTTGAATGTGCCTGAGTCTTTGATGACTAGATTGATACAAGTTGCTCTAAACAAGTACTTTTAATCTCACTAAAAAAAAAAAAAGCTTCTCCAAAAAGAAATTTCAATTATGATGTTTTTATTATAAGCATAAGTTGATGTTGTCGATTTAGCAAAGAGGTGGAAGAAACTTAAACTATTCTTCCACCAAGAAAAACACCATTGTTATATTTTATTCTTCCTTTTGGATTGCTTACATTTTGGGGTTCCTTCTCTTTAACAAGTTGCTTGGTCCTATCATGTGTTTGGCGTGTGCATGATGCGTTGAGCACAAGTTCACTCTTGGTCTTGGATATTTCCTTCTTATGTTTGGTCAAGCAATGCAACAAAGTTAATTGTTATTAGTGTTGTTTTAAAATTTCAAAATAATAATTTTTTCATTAAAATAATCATTATACGCATTTAATAAATAAATAGTATTTATCTTGTTGCAAGTTACAAAAGTTAAAGAATTCATTATTTAAATACTAAACATTATATATTTTAATAATAGATATTATATTAAATTGTTAATGGAACGTTGTATATTGAAAATTCAATGATATTTATTTATTTTTATATTATAACATTCCATTTGGAGAACGAATTCAGCTTTTCAATTATTACATTCATTGTAAAGAATCTCAACATATCATGGGTTAGGATGATGTATGTAGGTAAAGCCTTGAGTTTGAGCATGAGTATTATTCTTTGTGATCAATAATATTTTATGGGTATATCTTCTTTTTTATTTTTAGCATTATATATAAAAGTGGTGATTGAGTACAAGAAGAAATACTGTGACTTGATTATATTGAGGCTTAATCGTCTAAGACCTTATTACCTTGCTGTATTAAGAGAGGACAATTAAAATCCTAAAGAAAGTGACCTCCATGTATCCCCTTAAATTTTCAACCGCGAGCAATTATATATTGCTATTTATATGCCGTATTAGTTTATAACAATTAATAGCTTCCAATGAGTGTAGAACTTCCTGACCCAACCTACCAATTGTTTGTCAAGGGAGGACATTACAATGACATTTGTTGAATAGACATTTCAACACCTCCTTTTCAAAAACAAAAAAAAATATATCAAACACCTTTTTAAGAGGGGTGACCTGGACTAGCTAAAGCATTCTAGGCCTTCATAGGTGTAAGAAAGTCACCAAACTATCTACCTACCATGGAAGAAATTAACAAAATAATAAACCTATGAATGGAGGAGGATATTTACGATACCCTGACTGATGCTACATAAATTTTCAAAAAGCTCGTTCCTCTGCGTCAATGGTGAAGGACGAATCTCCGGTGGCGTTTTAAACGCATCTTCGCACCTGATCGCTTGATCCTTGGCCTCCCCCACCAACCTATCTACGTCTTGATAAGACTTGGTGTCTAGAAACAGGGCAGCATCCCTGAGGCGATTGCTGCCTATATCATACACCACACTGCACAAATTAAGACTAAGCCGCAACCCACCATCGGTGGTGTTATCCAGAAGCTGGTCGATGTAACAGTAAGTGGCGGTAGCATTTGATAACGATAGGTCGAGAAAGATCTTGACGTGGTCCTTGAGATCATGGCTTGAGCTTCGTGGATCAGCCTCAAGCAAAGAGACACATAGGTCGGGGTACTGGGTTTGCGCGCAGGTGCTCTGAATCAGGTTGTCCGTCCCCGCCGCAGAGGCTCGATGATCGAAGAGAAGACCGAGAGACAGGGCTAACACAACCAAGAAACGCAGTTGGGGGGTAGCCATAGTGTTTCGTTCTTGAAGTTGTTATGTTCTACAAACCCTTTTTATGCCAGAATTTTCTCTAGACTTAAAGTTAATATCAATCGTGACACAGGGGGTCCTCTCTTGCCCACATATTAAAAGTTTGAATTTTGCGACTTATGGATTTCTTTGCCTTGAAAAGTGAGTCCGCGTTTGCGAGAAAAACGTAAAGATTGTTTGCGTTTGATAAGAAATAAATATGTGGACTGTTTGTTTGGTAGAAAAATATGGGGGTTGTGAGATTAAAGATTTCTTTCCATTAACAGCATTAAGAGAGTTTTAATACACTATCACGCTGGGGGTACACTTTTATTAACGTGTTGTTCTTTGAGGTCAGTTTCTGTTTAAGAGTTCGTTAACTTAAGGCAGATGATTATTGGGCATTTGGCAACCTTCCAAAGAATACCACGAGGCATTTGGTAATAAAACGTACATTTAAAATAGAAAACGCCCAGAGGTCTCCACTCTATGACCTCAACTCCCAACGTCTGCACTAAGTTAATGTACGATTGATTATAGGGCGTTTGGTAATCGTCTCCACTCCAAGGAATGCCAGAGATATCCACTCTGTGATCTCAACCTATTAAAAAATACCAAATGGGATCATTTCATCTCCATGGTTGCCCAGCTCCAATCGAGGGTAAAATGCTTTTATAGAGCTTGGGTTGATATTTTGGCCTCTGGGTGATACATTTCAATCGATTATAGACTCATTCATAAAGCAAATCGATAGTCAAAAGTGGATCAAAAATTTTAAATGGTTATAACTTTTGATCCCAATGCCTGATCATGACCCAAAAAATTAATACTCAAACAATAGATTCTATGAGATCTATACTGTTTCCAAGTGCTAATGCAATAGGAAACAACTACTTTCTGTTAAATTTTGTCTATATTCATATATTTTAAAAATCTTGAATTCAAATTTTATAGGGAATAGTTTTATGAATTATTTTTAGAATAGTAAAGTGGTTTTGAGTTGAATTAAGAATTTACAATTTTTATTAAATTTTGTACTTTTAGCTATTACGAATGTGAAAGAATTTGTGTATGTTTGGGAATTTTCTATTTTGGTTTTTTGCCTATATATAAGCAATTGTAATCAAAAGGAACACACACACACACACACATATTAATGGGTTATTAAGAGTTGGACCTTGTGTTTTTTCCTTTTTTTTTTTTTTTTTCCATTCTTCTAACCTGAGCCAATTATGCTTCCACGAGCCTGAGCTCAGCAACTTAGGCTCATCACGAGCCTGAGCTTTGCTTTCATGTGATGAGCTCGAGCTGAGCTGAGCATTGCCACCCCGATATTGCCCTAGATCAAGTAAAAAGTGCAATGTAACTTTAACCAGAAAAAGAAAGAGTATAAAAGTGCAGCACTGCATTTATATTAAAGTTGACTTTCTAATTGCTATTAATCATGGTAGAAGTTATTTTTTTTATATTTTTCCTTTGAAAAACAGATCCTTTTATGATTCTTTCAAGGATAAAAACCGTCTATATTTCCGTTCAAATAGATGCATATTCATTTCAAAAAAAGAAATATATATAACTAATAGTATACATGCCAGACTATTTTAAAACAATCACATAAATGTATGTATGTTAAAACAATCACATAAATGTATGTATAATTACAAAAAAAAAAATACATGTATGCGTACAAGTTAACATTATTAATAGAAATACTGTTCTAATAACTAATAGTATACATGCCAGACTATTTTAAAATTGATATTAGTGAGTATTAGAGGTATGGAATCAAGTTGATTATGTGGAAAATTATTTATTATTTGAGATTACAACTTTATTGAATATTAGTTATTAGAAGGGTGATTGTAGCATTGCCTATAACATGTATAGGTTACATCAATAGTAGTAACAGTAACAACAAATAGGGAGTTCAAACGTGTTTGAATTTCAAAAGTAGGCCAGTTGGTGGCCCGAACCCATCCACATAGATGCTAGCAAATTTGGTAAGCGAGCCAGAGTTAGACTTTTATTGATGGCGTGGGCTTGGGCTAGGCTTGAATCAAATATTTTGGGTTGGGTCTATACCAACTACGAATTGGTCTGAACTTGACCATTGACACCCCCAAATTGCCGTAGCTGTGTTGTACCAACTCCTTGGTTTGATGGATGGGTACGCCCAATGTTTTAATACTCAAAAAACTTGATTGGTAGTAAACTAAAAGCCTTTCCATTTTCCTGACAAACGAACTAAAAGCTTTTAACAGAGCTCGGGTTATTTGATTGAGTATTAGATAGAGATCCATTGATCAAACGGTTTGAATCAACAAGTATATGGGTCATGTGCTGCTAATGCTGGGTTTCTTTATGAACAACCGAACCCCAGTCCTGTATATGTTCATATTTGATACTGGTGGCTGCTAATGAGAAAAGTTTTTACAGCTTGGCTCAAGCTCGATAGCTTTGGTTTTGGCGTAGGAGAGGCTCAGGCTAAGGCTAGGGCTAGACTTAGCTCTTAAGTAAAGTTCTAATATTGTGCCTATTTAAGCCCAATTTTTGGAAGTGTACAAAGCCCACATCCAAGGCCCAGTCTCATAACCATTCAAAAAAAAGGAGAGTTTATTAAAAAATAATGAGACAAGAGTCAACAATACAATCTGGATTCTCTCCTGCAGTTAAGGTCTTGCAAAGCTTCTGCATACTCTAAAGAAGCCAAAATCACTAACCAAAATTTGATTTTATTTTTTGGAAAGCCTTCAAGAGGTTTGAAAGACTTTTAAGTGGAAGAGAGATTCCCGTGTGTCGTCAATATAAGTATCTCCAATTTCGTTTTACCAAAAGAAAATTAAAAAAAAAAGCATCATTAATTTCCAATAATTCATACAATTTCTTATAAATATATTACGATTAAATTATTAAAATTGTCTCATTAGCGACACCATGCCGAATACTGCAGGGCGGATTTGTTCACAGGACCTCGTTCTAGATGTTGTAATTATTACATTGATATAACTGACTTTTTATGAGGATGGATAATTTGGGTCCTCAGCAGATTTTCATCGACCCCTTTAACGAATGCCCATTGTCTGTGCATATGCAGTGTCTGACATGTAGAGTTGAAAAAGTAAAAATCATCCTTAAAACTTAAGTCTCAGAACAGATGCGCCGGAAGAAATGAAAGATAGAGTAATTGAAGCCAAATTGAATGAAAGGGGGCCCTGATATCGTCTGCGACGCTCAAAGGCCAAGGTAGAGAGGGGAATCAATTCACTTTTGAAGATGTCACTTCACCCCCAAAAAGTGAATTGATTCTCCCCCCCCCCCGCGCCCGTTGTCTCGGCTCCTGAGCATCACAGAGGGGGGGGGGGCATCGCAGACGATATCGCGACGAAGGGAGGTTGATGGTAGTCCCCACCGCATGTTACTCTGGAGGCAGGAGCGCAGCTTGAAATGGACTTTTCAATTGGAGGGGAGGTGCCGCTACTCGCTAGGCAGTAGGCAGTGGGCAGTTGGGAGCAAGGACTTTTGAGGGGAAGAGATGAGTGGAAGTATGCATGGGACGTGTCATCTCTGACCTCATACCACGCTCCTCCAGACCGGGCCCCGCCATATGGAGTCTAGTCTCCACTCTCCACTGTCAAGTCGTCATTTCCAACGGTCATGTTCCACATTCCATGGTACCCCTACATGTGGACAACCAATCTAACCGTTACACCTGTTGGCTGGCTAAAATGTCTCCAGAAAGGATCTTCTATTCCCAAATTTTCCTTCCTGTGTCCCTATATCACATGCTGACATGTGAAGTTTTATTTATTTATTCATCTCTTAATTTGATGCCTTCTTTAATACACTAAAAATTATGTGAGAACGAATCTTGTGAGAACTGTGAAAACAGCATCAGGGTATGGACACATCAGCCCCAAAAAGTGATAAGTGCCCCCACCCCCTAGAAGTGCAAATCACTTTTTGGTAGTGATGCGTCAGCCCCTCTGGTGCCGTTTTCACGGTTCTCACGAGATACGTTCTCACATAATCCAAGCCCTCTTTAATATCACGTTTACTAAAGCACCATAATGAGTTGGTGTGACCCTTTAAAGGATGTTTAAGGTCCGTCCTGCACAAAGGCAGTTACATCAGTACCGAAAAATGATAGTCACTCTCTCTCCCTCCAAAAAATAAATAAAGATGTGTAAATCACTTTTTCTGGAGCTGATGTGTCCACCCCCGGATGGAGGCCCGACCTAAAGAGAGGTTGCACCAAATCTCAGCTGCAAAACAAGGATCACTGGTGGCTAATAGCGTTACCTTCTCTGACAATATCAAACTTAAAATCCACTCTCAATCGCTCTTCCTATGACACCGATTTGGTCATTGCCCTCTTAACAAACACCTGCCAGTCCACCTATCTATGCAGTAGCAGGCACATGACATTGAAAAAATGATTTACACTTATTTTGAGGGGTGCTTTATACTGTTGGACACTGATTTGTCCACTCCTCCTATGCCATTCGGACCTTGCTAGTTAGTTCATGCAGGGTTCATACGAAATCCTAAGGATATCCACTCAGTTGGCACGCCAATTGTTTGTTTTCAAATAAAACTTGGTAACCGTATATCTCTTTAGATTGGCATAACAAAGAAAGGAAAAGCCAAGATACAACAAGACATACCAAGCCCTTCAGGACGTTTAGTAGACATTAAATAAGCTGCTTAAAAACCGTTATTGCTGGCACATAGAATAAGGCTTTTACCAACCATGCCACTTAAGTTAAGGGAGTGAAGGCCTCTTGCCATAGAGGACTGAACGGTTAAGGTTCCTGTGACTTAACTTACCTATTAGTCCTAACTTCCGGAAAATGGAATGCAACATCTAACTTTAGACATAAGATAACAGATCTACATTGAATTTATTTGGACGAATATACGCTTCTCCTCACGGAACACTACTAAATTGCCTTTGGTTCTTTAGGAGTGTGAGGAGGGCTGTCTACCAGCTTCTACTTTCCTCCGGGAACTAGGCAAGAAAAACTTCCTCAGATGGGGTTCTTTCAGCCTGTAAACCCGTTTAACCCTGATTGAGAGGAAAATCACATCATTTTTTTACCATTCCTTCAATGAAATGTCATCCCGTTTTATGGTCACACCAAAGTCGGTTCACAGAAGATTTACTCCAGTTGATCATCAGATTAGTGATCCATGTGTGGGTTCCTTCGAGACAGTGTGTTAACTGTTAAATACCCTACATGTGCACCACGTGTCCAAATACAATATTTATTTTATTTTTATGAAAAATCAAACATCCATTACGATCAACTAAAGTAAAAGGGTCCAATATTGTCAATAAAGAAAATAACCATCATTAATCGACAAAAGAGCAACCGAGTCAAACCAACTGGTTTCAGTCGAGTCACAGAAACCAGAAAGCCAAAAAGAGAGGAACAAAACAAAAAACAAAAAACAAAAACCAGCTCCCACATTCAATCCAAATCAAACATCTTTTGCACAGAAAAGGGAGGAAAAAGAGTAAAAGCAACCCAACCACCTAAAAAAAAAACACACAAAGTTTTCAGCTAAAGCTAAGTGACCAAGTAAATGGGCATGGCCGATGTAGAGATCCGATGGTATCCCTGTTGCTCCATATTGAGCTCTCTAAGGCTGAGATAAGGTATCTCCACCTCGCCCTTCTGTGCCGGCGTCAGTGTCCCCGCGAGGGGCCCGGATGTCGGCCGGCTGCTAGTCCGGCACGGCGTGCTCGACCCACTTCTGCTCTCTGTTATATACACCGGTCCAGATATTGCTCCCCTGAAAGCTCGGCTCCTGGTATTAAAAACGCCCTTTCTGTCATTAGGTCTCTCATCGTCAGTCCATTTCCATCTCCAGAACAGAAGAGCGTTCCTCCACCATTTTTTCTTCTTCTTGTTCTTTCTTGAGTCGTCTTTCGAAATGGGTTTCTGTAGTTTGAAGTGCAGAGCATCTACAGACCTGGATGTCTCTCGCTTGTGCTTTCGAGCTTCTTCCAACACCTATTTAATTATTTTAATTTTTATCAAAGTTGAGAAAACAAGTGGGTTAGTAACAGAGAAGGGATTGAACAGAAGGGGAGAAAGGAAGAATGAGAAAGGGTATGAGACCTGGAAGTAGTCGATTTGGGGGTCGAAGCCATAGTCGCTGAAGTGCTGAGGCTCTGGCATTGGAAATATTGGCGATTTGTTCGACATTGCCCTCTTTTCTTATATCTCTTAAGTATTTCTGTTTTGATTTTCTGTGCGTCTTTCTCCAGCCTCTCCCTACTTCACCCCCCTTTCAGGCTTTCAGCAGAGAAGGAGAGAAAGAGAAAGAAATCTGAGAAAATGTAAAATCTGAAAGAGAGAGAGAGAGAGAGAGAGAGAGAGAGAGAAATTTTTGGGGCTGAAGAGGCAGCCAACCCTAGTAAATGCTTACTTCTTCTTGAGTTCCGAAAATGCCCTTATGTAAGTAAAATACTGGCCGTAGCTTATGGTAGGATAAAATGGGGATCCATGTCTATGTAAAGTAGACCTTAAGATGGTATGCTGTTGTCGTAGAGGTGGTTATTGGGACCTGTCATGTCATGCGTACGCAGTAGACGGTTGTACTCCCACAAACGGTAAAGAAATTTTTTTTTAAGAACATGCTACACCTAATTTACCTGTCCCCTCGTATCTCCACACAAAAAGTGAGGTGTATAGGGTTAAAACTGTAAAAACAGTTTTCAAATAGTAAAAAAAAAAGAGGTTAAAATCATAAAAAAGTGTTCAAATGAATTTGCTCGATTACTTGTGGGTGTTCACCTCGGATTTGGTATGACCGCTCAATATAGGATTATGGTTCACCCTGCATAGGGGCGGACACATAGGAACCAAAAAGTTGAAAATCACTTTTTTGGGGGTGCTTTTTAACTTTTCGGAGCTGTTATATCCACCTATTATACACAGGACTGACCTTAGTCATTCATTAAGAAGTCATACCAAATCCTAGGGGGTCGGCATTCCCCTATGTGTGTGAATACTCCATGGATTTCGTGCACCCCCTTAAAGTACCCTCGAATACTGGTGGGCAGGGGGGCACATGATGTTGAAAAGTGATTTACAACCTCCAAAAAGGTAAAAAACACTTTTCAATTTCATGTGTCCCTCCTGCATGTGGCTTCATGTGGGGGGATGTTAGGGGGGCATTGGAGTCACACCAAATCTATTGAAAGACTTAAGGTCTGCCATATTAGGAGCAAACACATCAGCACCAGAAAAAATGATTGACACTCATTTTTGGAGGATTTTTTTAACTTTTCAGCATGACACACCGCTGATGCAAGGTGAACCTTAGTCATTCAATAAGGGATTGTACCAAATCCTGAGCATGTGTGTGTGTGTGACAATATGTATCCACAATCTTAGACACCAAATACTGGACAGAATATCTATATTTTGCTCTAAAAGACATCAAATCCTGAGGAGAAAAAACCATTACGTATCAGCGTGCTGTGTGGGGATACTGAGGGACAAACGAATTTGGGTGTAGCAGATCATTTCCCTTTTTATTTGGTAAAGAACCATCTGTAAGAACAGATAATGCCCTCGGTGGTAGGGCATGAAGGAGCAAGCACGTGAAAGCTGGAGGGGCTTCTATCAGGGGTCAGGTGATAGTGCTGCCTGATGGCTGTTCGCACTTTAACAACACAAGGAACCTAAACTCTGACTTGGGGACTTCATTTAATGAGTGCGTGAATTTATAACTTTCAACCCCCGAGACCCAAAGCACAAGGTGAATCAATGGCGTGACCTTCACGTTCTAAACCTAATTTAAAAACATAAAAGAGAAAGTGAGGTGATAGAGACTTTTTTGGACGGGACGGGAAAAAAATATCTTCGTTGGGTAAAATGGCCCTGAAAAAAGATGGGTAGGATCATCTGCTGCGCAGGATAAGTTGTTGATTCAGAGTTCCTACTTTAGAGAGATCCATTTCTTTTTCTCTCTACTGGCTGTCTCTGCCGAAAAAAAAAAAGGTTGTCTTGGTTAACAGTTTCGGCTCGGCCGCCGGTGCTTCCCTGTGGGATGTTTGGGTTGTGTTTTCACTGTGCCGGCTCTCATCAGTTCTGTACTCTTTCTCCTTTAACTTGTTGCGGTTTAGGATCATACATTCCGTTTTAGCTGGTATTTGGGCTCTTCTGGGGCTGGGCAACGGACTTTGCCACAGATCTACCGGGCACGTGAACTTGAGCATGTACCACGTGATCAGGGAATGGGCTTAGTGATTTGAAATGGTACGTACAAAATGGGGTTTCCGAGGATACGTGGTGGCTTTTGTTTTACTTGGTTGAGGAAGGCGCATTTGGTATCATCGAGGCATGTGCTGCCATTATCCTCCTCCTCCTGTTTATTCGGAGGGCCAATCTCGAGTAGAGCCGTTAGAAAACGAACAACGAGCTTTCGAGTCAAAGAAGCCCCATCATTGGTATGGGTTTAACGTTTGGAGCCATAACATCTTTTGTATAATTAAATTTTAAATTTAACAACTTTAAAAGTAAACTATATTTTTTGTCCCTCAAGATTTGATACGGAGAAGGTCTGACCTGTATAGGGGTGGACACATCAGCATCAAAAAGTAGAAAACACTCCCCAAAAAGTGTAAATCACTTTTTCAGCATTGACGTGTTCACTCTGACAACGTTCTCATCTTGTTTGTTCGGGGATGAAATCACCTAGGAATTGAATAAATAAGCCGAATTTTTGTGGCGCGAAACATGGGAAGTGGGGCCATGCACTTCTTGGTGGGACCCACCATCCCCACCCCCACAAAAAATGCATGGACCCCACCCTTCATGTTTCACACCGTACAAATTCGGCTCATTTACTCTGTCGTAGGTGATATGAAACTGTTTGTTCATGGAATGCTCAAACCAAAATCCCGCCGATTCTCAACAGTGGTCAGTACCAAGGTCTTTGGATATTTTACCAAAGTAGAAAATGTGAAAGTTTAAAGATAATCAACAAAACTAGACTAAAGTCGCAGCCCATTTTTGTGATCTAGAGAGTGACCCAAAAAGTTCATAGGTGAATGGTGAACAATGCAAATCCTTTCACCCCCAACTCGTTTGTGTGATCTAAAGAGCAACCCGAATGACCCTAAAGATAAGTGAACTGTGAGCAACGTGAATCCTTTACTATGGGGGTTCAAGGAAAAAACCTTTGAATGCATTTTGACCCATTTTCACCTCCTGAATTGGGTCTGACGATCCAAACCAAGTTGGGTCAGTTTTAGGGGTATCTTGAATTTTTGAATCAATGTAATAAGGTTTCTTAAGAAAACCCACTACCATAAGAAATCTTATGTTTTGGTGTAATTGTTCTTTATGTTTTCTATTTTCTCATTTTATTTCACATTATTGCAAACCAGAATTCAATCTGCTTTGTCACAACAAAGTCCAAATGAGCCAAGCTAAGCTTTATCAAAACAAATACTTGATAAGCATTAAAAGGAGCATAAACCCAGAGCCAAAGCTAGGCTTAGAAAAGCTTAGCTCAGCATAAGTAATTGGTTGAAAACCACATTTTGAGTCTGAACAAACATCATTAAAATAAAAAAAGGTTTTTTTTTTTTTTGGTTGCAAAATCCTCCTACCTTTTCAAATGTTGGTAAAAATAACACTTGTTTTCATGATTTTGTATCTAGCTAAACCCATTGACTTTTAGATAGTTGTTCTAGATCATGGGTCCATGAGGAAAGGAAGCAAATTTTATGTAACCAAAATTGGTATGACCAAATGTGTGACCATAAAGAGATGCAAACAAAACCTAATATGATCCAGAAATTGGCATACCTGTATTTGGTTCATTTATAATCAGATAATTTTTAAACAAACCAATGTTTAAATGAATCGGGTACACATAAGTTCATATTTGTATTCGTTAAGTTAGTCGAGTTCCGAACACAAATACAGATATATCTCATTACACAAATTTATTAAGTTAGGTTAAGATATTTGCATCCATTAGGTTAAGCAATGGATTGGGGTTAACGTTAAAAATACTTATATACTCTACTATAATGTAACATAAGTTAAAATAGTATGTATAAAATAGCATAACCTTCAATATTATAATATGATTATTAATTTAAATTAGTCATTATATATATAGTTGGAATGGATGTATATGTATGATGTATCCATATTTGATTTATTTATAATTGAATATTAAAAAAAATGAATATTTAATCGAATTGGATACATATAGCTTCATATTCCCTCTAAACAAACACGGATATAGATAATAATCAGATATTTGGTATCCCTACATTGATTGACACATGATATGTATAGGGTCAAAAGTATTAAAAAATACTCATTTAAAAAAGTAGCAGTAAATTCAAAAAATACTAACATTTCAGTCTCTAATGCAGAGTCACATATGATCACATCAATTTTGGTTACAGATTTGCTCCCATAAGGAAAAAAGAAGACTAAACTAATTCTCTCACCTAATCAAAACCAAAATGGACGGCATTGTCTCCAAAACTGTCCAGCATTTCTACTCTATTGACACCTACCCCACTTTCATTTATTTTAATGTTTATAATCTTATTAATGGGTAAATGGATATCTGTCAACACAACAATACATGCCGGAAGATTTTCCTCCTTTCGATGGATAGATATTGCGCCCGTAGCAATCAATATGTGACACCCTGATAAACCACAGTCAATAAACAAGAGTCAAAGGAAAGTGTTGTAGTAGATAGGACAGTAAATAAGTACTTATGGATTCATCGAAGTACCATTTGTCAGGCATCGTCGCATGCTGGGTAGGTAGGTACATCTATGTCCATTCAAATTGTAGATAATTCGAAACCATCACATTCACGAGGCTTCCATACATTTAACGGATAGGAATCATAAGGTAGGGAAAAGCATCATGGGTGCAATTTTATAAATACATTAAATGTGCATAATAATAACTTTGTATGGACCATGTATTAAGATCTTCTGGAAACGAATCATCTGTGGCCGAAATTGGTGTGATCAACTTGTGATTTGCGCAATAGATCTTTTAGACACCTACGTCGTGAATTGAGCACTTTTTTTTTAAATACTTTTAACCCCATGCACATCACATGTCAGCCCGTGATGTAATCACATATTGGTCATAGAAGATTTGCTCACGAGCCCTTGTTACAGCATGGGCCTAGGGGTTATCGTAGTTGTGTGTGGACCACGAGAATTGCTATCTTTGACGAAAAACCCTAGTCAAGGTCTTCACATCATGGTGGTTGCATGCCCTCTAGGTTTCCTTGACATCATACGGACTCAATCTCTTTACCACCTTTGTGAAAAAATTGCAGTTTTCCTATGGGTTGGACCACAATGATAATCGCTGTATACTGTGTAGCAGAACATCCTAACTACTACTAGAAAGCATTGTTACAAAAATGGAAGATAGAATTTGATGGTATATCACTGTCCAAAGTCCCTACCTTACCAGATACTACGAAACAAACCATAATTGTGGAGGGAGAGAGAGAGAGAGAGAGAGAGAGAGAGAGAGAGAGAGAGAGAGAGAACCAGGGTTGAGGTTGAAGTATATAGCAAATAAACTTGACTACTGCATACGAGACCTAAAGAGTATATTCTTTTATGGTATAACTTAACAGGTTCATGAACCAGAGATTGAGAGGACGATTTTGTTCATTATGATGCCAAGTTTCTTTGGGTGGAAGGAAGGTACGTGGATTTGTTGTGGTCCTTGGGAATGTACCTTCAAACAAATCCAACAGAGATTATTCTAATAAGCATCTTATTCTACTAAGTATCAACGGTTTCGCTTAGAAGCAAGAGCTTCTCTTAATCTTATTATTATTGTTTATATTATTACTTAATTTATATATGTAAAGGGGTTGTTGAGTGGCTTCCTCAAGTATTATAGGTGCGCCATCGTAATCACTTTTGTTTTCCTTCAACAACATCCTAATTAGAAAAAAAATAAAAAATTTGGGGTAGTTGTTAGAACAAATCTTATTTTAAGTACATGTAACATATCTGATCACAAAAGAGGAAGTCAGGGCCGAATAATCCCAGGCCTAGCCTTTCATGGAGTCTTAGCCCAAGCCTGGCTTGGGCCCATAGTAGATTTAAATCTTTGGTTCCAAACCCAGCCCTTGTATTAGACAAAGAGACCAAACCTGAGAAAATTGCCCCGGATTTCGTGCACACAGAAGATTTTGCACACGACGTGTGCATGGACCAGGGTGCAGACACATTAGTGCTGAAAAGTGATTTACACTTTTTAGGGGTGCGCTTATCACTTTTCGGCACTGATGTGTCTGCACCGTGGTCCGTGTGCACGCTGTGCTCACATCTTTTGTGCGCATGAAATCTGGACTCAAGAAAATAGGCCCATGTGACATGTTTTGGGTGGGGTTGGTCCATAATTGGGCATAGAAGTTATCATGCTTTATTAAAAAGAAAATTCGTTCTTACTTTAGGCCCAGTCTGGTTGCCACGAATTGCATAGAAAAGAAAAGAAAGGAATAGAAGAAAAAAATCCCACAAGAAAAGGAAAGAAAATAATCATGAGAAATAAATGACAAAACCAGCTTTTCATGGCAACCAGATAGCTTAAAAGTGATTTCTTGAGAAATTTTTGTCATGAGAAAACCTTTTCTAAGCAACCAGACCGGGCCTTAAGTGAAATGGATTTAAGATATTTGACTATCTAATCTATCTAGTTATTATATAGTCATGAGTTTCGAAAACACACCAGAACGGAATCACCTTAATCTGGTTGGTTATCACATTTGAATTCATAAATCACTGTCCAAAATGGAGTCGTCTCTAGTAATCACTTAAACGTTAATAGACAATGGTATCACAACATTTTACAAATTAAGATTATAGTAAATAAAATCGTTTCTACAAAACCAAAATGGAATTATTTCATTCCACATGGTAGTGGTACTAGTGTACAACTACATATGCAACCAAATTGGGCCATGCCCTACGGTCTAAGCCTGGTCTGAAGGTCCACCAGGCCTATGACCTAGACCAGGCCCAACTTTAAAATTAGTTAGGCTTAGATATCTAGGCCTAGGACCATCCCAATACAGGCCTAGCATAGTATATTAGTCCTTAGGCCACCGTAAACCCAACTTGGAAGCCCATTAGACTGACCCATCCCATAAAAAACTGTATGGGAGATGCCTATTACAGGCCACCTTAAACCCACATTTTAAGATGCTTAGGTTGATAAAGCCTGTTGGGGTTCATACCACAGGCCTGGGTTCCAAAACCGTTTTCAACTATTAATGTCTAATCACTGACCCACTTGCTTACCAAAAAAGATTACAGATAAACCACATTAATGGGTCATAAGAAGGAAGTAGAATAACATCCATCAATAGCATGTAATAATTTTTGTCTCTATTTTGTCCAAGTAAAAAACTAAAAAAGTTAAGATCCCATCAATTATGTGTCTATTGATCTTTTATATGCTAGTTTCAACGTTTTTAATTTTTCTTTTAAAATCTTTTTGTATGCCTCGCTTGGTGCTGCTGGCGATATGAGATGTGGCGACCATACAGGAAACCAGTCTGACCGGGCTCGCAACATAGTGTGAGTGAGGCAGCAAACTTTGACATCACAAACGACTGTCCCTCCAAGGGGAGATGACTGGCCCACCAACAAGGCGGATAGGTGTTAGCACGCACAACCCTAGATATCTAGATGAGTGCAAGGGGCTAGGATGATTTCCCAACCAGCTGGGATGTGCGAACCAGGTCAGTATGGCATCAGGGGTGGACACATCAGCACCGAAAAAAGTGATTTACACTTTTTGGAGATGTTTTTCACTTTTGGGTACTGATGTGTTGGCCCCTTATGCCATACTAACCTTGACTGACCAACCGTAGCCACTCTGCTCTTATCCATGAACAAAGATCTGTTGTGGCAAATTTTGCTGTGGTTTTTTTGTAACATGAACAAAAGCATGGATTTTGTCTTTTTGTATTTTTTTATTTATAC